>JAPQRP010000011.1:7726178-7740301 GCA_037367295.1 Apogon hyalosoma
CTGACAAAAACAGTGCTTTTATTCATTCCATGTTTTCTTTTGTGTCTGCTTTAGTCACATGATACACACAGGAGTTAGTATTTCATTCTATACCCATTTTTTGATGACTTTTAATGGTCTAATCATTTTATTCGCAACTGTATGAAAAGTTTCAGGGAAAAATCAGCTTCTATAAACCAAAGTGATCATATTTAGTCTTTATGTCTTTAACACTTTTGTTCAGTTAATCTGAGATTTATTGGATTCCTTTTCTGATGTTTTATACTAGGTTTCATTCATGTTTCTAATTGTTTGTGCTGCTTCTTGTCATTGGGTCAGGGGTCACACTACATAGAGAGTTTAGGACCTTTGTAGTTAAGTTTTGTGTGTCTCTTAACTCATAAGGACCCAGTGTGACATTTGTGGCAGTTCCCAAATGAATATTTCCTCTATATTTAACCGTCCTTAAGTGGTTTGTCACCATCTATTGTAATGTTATCTTCTGGAATTTGTGCTTTTTTCAGCAAAAATCAAGTATTTTCCAACATTTAATTTACTAATCATGTAGATTTTCATAAAAGCTCAAAGAAAAGTTGAGGATTATTATATCAAAAACAGAGAAAACTGAAGAAAAAGTAACTTTTTCAGTTAAATCTATCATTAGCTGAACACAAACCCAGTGTCTCCATCAACTGTCATTGATCCAACTCCATGGTGAATAAACATAGTAGAAGATGACGGTGTTTCCACGGTAACTATGGAGCCTCTGAATGTCCAAATGGGTCATATCTGATGACCATGAAAAGACGAATAACTGTATTTTTCACCAATTATTGACATGTATTAGTGGATCAACAGGGATTAAACAGTTTATATCAGTAGATGATTTAGGTAGATGGTGGATGTTTGGGTCTTCATGGGTTAAGGCTGTGCACATACCCTCTGTATTGGTGACTTATTTCTTGTTGTATGTGAAGAAAAGAGGATGAGAAGTAAACGTGTACACTCATTTCAACCTAGATTCAGACAAATTTGACCTGGAGCATTTTTGATTCACAAACATTTGTATTTGCAACCTGTACAAGAGTATACACAAAAAAAAAACCCAAAAAACTTTAGGTCTTTTAGGAGAAGTCTATTTTTTTTTTCTTGTCATTTTTTAAATTCGAATTTAGCTTGTAAAGAAAAAAAAGCAATATGAGAGAGAATTTACACAGAAGTACAGGAGGAGAGGAAAAAATACAAAAAAAGAGAAAATACAAAGAAAACTCAAACAAAAATAAAATAACGATAAGAAGTTTTAGATGCATTGACTTTTAAACTGATATTACAGATGCAAAACAAAAGGATTTAAGTTTCGTAATGTGATCTTTGTGTGTTTGTGTATCAGGTGCAGATGAGGAGTAAACAACGTGGGGTCGTTTGGGAACGCTGGGACCCGTCTCAGCTCATTGTGTCCTGCGGCAACAAGTTCTGCTGCCTTCATGCATCAAATACATAAGTTGTTGCAATGTATTGCTATACAAAACTGAAGTTTAAGGTTATTTCTTGTGTGTTTTTCTTCAAAATATTATGTACCAGTTACAGAACAACACAGTAGCTTTGATGTGCTTAAAGTGTGTTTAATTACTGATACTAATAAATGTGTTAAATCCATTACAGTAAAAAAAAAAAAAAGATGCTACAGATCATGAATAAAAAATGATAAAATGAATAATCAGGAGCCCTTTAGTGATGTGGAGGACTGCCCTTGAAAGGAACATCTGAAATATCCATCATAGCATTGATGAACCTCCTAAAACCTTGCATCCATACATGAATTTCTGCTCCTCAACATGTTTACGTATCATGTTTTTATACTAATCAGTATAAAAATAAGAATCTTAAAAATACAAAACAATTCCAAATGTTATGGTTGAACCTTTTTTATTTATGCTTTATAACTTCTCTTATTTGATGTTGCATGTGGTTTTGATAAGTTTTAGTACTTATAAGCTAGGATGCAAATAATGAGAATATATAGTCGTGCTTTGCTTTCATAGTTCTTTTAGATATTTTTCCACGTGTTTCTGAGACATACTGACAAACAATTCTAAGCTAAGAGACTTTTATTGGCCAATAAAAGTCACTTATACAAAGGGTCAGTTTGTGTCACTGACAAAATGTTTGGACATGACTATACTTGAATGATTTATTGAACTTAAATCATCGTTAAAAACATCAGAAACTATTTCATACTCAAATACGGTGCTTAGTTTTTCTACTTATCAGATCATATTAATCACAAATAGTTAAGAGAAAATACAAGTGCACTCAAAATAAAAACATTAACCTAATGTTTTAACCAGTAATCCTCATTTCTTAGTTAGTTAGTTTAGTTTATTTCAGACACAAGTATAATACAAAAATAGGGGGAAAAAAAACTAAAATAATTAAAAAAAAAAATACAATAGAATAATAGAAAATGGAACAACTGTTGTGCCTGAAAGGGAGTAGACAGAAGCCAGTGCCGCTTTCTGGCACAAGATCACAATTATTTTGCTTTCTGTATTTATCAGCGTTTGTTTTTTGATATTCGTATTTGCTTCCCATTATTGATATGCATTAACAGAAAAAAAAAAAAAAAACAGATCCAGTCAGAGTCAGGATTCACACTCTTTATTGCAGATGTCATCACCACACTTACATTTGGCAAGAAGAAATGACTGAAACTGAAGGCAAACAAACTAAGAAATAAATCAGAAGACATGATACCGGTGAGGAAAAAGCTGTGAAAACTGTCTAATTGAGTCCATACAAACTATAAGTAGTATGCTTTTTCTCTGAATTCAATAAACTAAAGACTAAATCCACTTGTTTCCTAAAAAAACAAAACTAGAATATCATATGATTAAAGTGTTTTGGGTCGTTGATGACAGGAAATAAACCATGTATAGTTGTGAATAAATTACCCTAACTGTAATGAAAACAAAGGGTAACACTGAGCTAACACTATAGGATGTATAGTGTGTTAAATGTGCTATCATACAGTATATCTGTGCATGCTGAACTTTGACCTTATAATGACCCATACTGTGCATTCAACACACCTCAGAATATCATGAGCTATCACAACATCTGTGATTAGAGGCTAAAGTCACAAGACAAAGCAACTGTTTTCTGTCAGTTTCTCTCATGTGTCGTAAAATATTGTTGTGTTTTACAGATTTTTAAGCTGCAATACTCGTTTGATTTGGTGAAATTACACTTGTGATGCTTCAGATGCACCTGTTTACATTAATTTTATCCAATATTTTCAACAATGTCTGTAGTCAGATTAATCTGTTCTATATTATTGATTACAGATGTTTTGTTTGTCTGCCTGCTTTGAGTACCACACTCATTAACATTTAACATTAGTTGAAGCTATTTCACTAGAATGGAAAGAAAAACTATAAGTATATGTCAGTAAATGTAAATTAACCCATAAAAACCCAGTGCTACTTTGTAGCAGTTCCCAAATTAATTTTTCTCTCTATTTAACCTTTCATAAGTTATTTATTACCATTTATTGTAATATTATCCTCTGAATTTTGTATTTTTTCAATGAAAATCAGGGTTTTTTTTTTCCTTTTTAATTCACTGATCATGTACCTTTTCATAAAAGTTCAGATTGAAGTTGACTGTCATAATATCAGAAACAGAGAAAAATTAACAAAACGTGACTATTTCAACAAAACATATCATTAACTGAGCATAAACCAAGTGTTTCCATCCACTGTCATTTATCAAACATCATGGGTTTTACTGGCGAATCAATGTTGTAGAAGATGATGGTGTTTCCATGGTAACTAACATCCAAATGGGTCATATCTAATGACCATGAAAAGATAACAAACTGCATTTTACACCAATTATTTACATGCATTGATAAGATTTAGATCAGTAGACGGTTTTGGTCGCTGGTGGCTGTTTGGGTCTTTATGGGTTAAATCATGTTATATTTTTCAGTGTAATGACGTCCTGTGACCATGTTGAGTCACATAGTGCATATGTTGAAAACTGTTATTGTGAAAGGTAATAATAGAAGTACCTTCTGAGGAAGGCTACAGGTTGTAGCTGAAACATGTAAAGTTAAAATCTACGTTTTTATTCTGGCAAAAAAGAAAAGGAAATCTTAATAATAGAAGTAGTGGATCTGCAGTGGACAGAAAAAAGTATCATTGATATTTTGACAGAAAGTCAATACTATGTATTTAAACAATTAGAAGTTTAGGTTTGAGTAGTTTTAAGGGATAGAACATATTCACTTTTCAGTAAGCCTTAGCAGAATAGGAGAGCAATGCATGTTAGCAACTTAAAGGTTCAATGTGCAATATTTAGTGACATCTAGTGGTGAAGTTGCAGATCGCGCTGCCTTTTTAGTTTTGGAAATATCCACTCTGGCCCACACTCATTGCAGGTGACAGGAAAGCACCCTAACAGCAGCTATAAACAGAAAAAAGAGTAAAAGAGTGTGAGCCTGTTCGGATCATTTGGATAAATCTTACATGCTGAGCCTTTCAACAAAAATGTATATTAGCGCATGTTTTAAGTGATTGTTTCCAAGCTGCTATGCACGAGATGAATAAAAGGGACAGCACTGTTAACTAAATGTAGTACGGTATCATAGACTTGCAGGGATAGAATACAGATACAGGCTACATCATTGGAACTCACACAGCTTCAGGTTGCATAGTGACCGACACCTCTAACAGCGCCATTTCACAGTCTGGCGTCCTGTTCTAACATTACTTCCATTTTTTTAACAGATCACATCATCTCAGTCGTAGTCTTCACATACTGATTCCCTGCTCATTTTGGAAATCACCTCAAGATTTTACGAATCAATTCTAAGACACATCTGGGTCTCGAAGCTACACAGTGGAAACACCACCTCAGATCTAAAGGTCTGAAATGATATCTTCAATTAAATCACTTCTTAAAACTTGCTATTATTCTTTTTTTTTCATATGATTGTTGTATTGTTATTGTTTCCACTCTTTGGTCATTCATTTATCTTGACATTTTGCATGTTTGCATCTTTGTTTTACATTAATTTACATTATCATAAGTTTTTCTTGCTTTTGTTTGACTTTACTGTTTGACTTTTTTTGTTGTGGAGCTGAAATGCTTCCTGTTGTGCACCATGGGACTTTATTTCAGAAAAAAATAAAACAAAACTGTATTTGTTGTCAGTGGTGAGAGACTCAATATTCAAATATGCCATCATTTATCAGCAGTTGGAAAAATAAAAGACAGAGTCAAGAAAGTCACACCATTTTTGACAGGAGATGCAGTCCATGAGCTGTTTCACACAAAACTAGATGCCCCTTTACAATCTTTACCCAAAATTGCAACTATCATGGCTTGTAAAATTTTCTTCTAAACTGACAAACATCAAATATGTAAATGATACATGACACAATTAAATTGGGATCATAAAATCTTTGATGCCATTGAGTTTTTTTTTTTCTGAAGATAGGTCCCCTGGGGCACATTTATTACCTGCTGAGTTTCCTGCTTGAACTTAATAAACCCTTTTTTTTTTTTTTTTTTTTTTTTTTTTTAAAGGTGCTATTATTACTGTATTTTAGACTGTGACATTTCCATTATCACAATAAAAGCTCATAGCACAATCAAAACAATGCTGCATTTGGCATTTTATGACTGGAAATACATATATTCCTGTCTGGCAGTTACAATCATCCCATTTCTGAGTTGACTTGAATGCACATGTATCACACAGCCAAGCTAAGTTTTATGTAAATAGTGAGTAAATTATAGACATAAAATAAACCTGGGCAACAGATGAAGGTTGGGTTCATATAAAACACACACATGCACACACACCGCACACAAAAGTCCTCTTCTAAAAACATGGCAGATCTTCCATTTCACAAATTCATTCCAGCACAATATATTATAAACATCTTCCAAACAAAGCATTGCTGAATTCATAAATATATGCAGCAAAAATACAATACAATAAATCTCTTTTTAGGAATCAAGACAGGACATAAAAATATGTAAAAATCTTTACTAGACCTTAGGGTTAGAAGAGCTGTTCATTCAGAAGTGCTCATGTTATTTTGTTCAAACAGCTGAGCCACAAATAGACAAGAGTTTGGCCAGGTTGACTTTGTTTTTTTTTCTTTTTTTGCGATGGACCAAATGGAAAGAAAGACAACTTAGCTGCAACATAAATAAATAATAAATATGAGCAAAAATCTTTCTTGCAAAGTGGCGACTTATTTTAAAGGTATATTCAGACTTAAGGCAAACTTTTTGGCTGCTGTTGCATGAATATGATTGTTTCCCAAGTGGTGTTACCTTGATAGCAGCATAAGTACCAATTATTTATGTGATCTGGAGGTGAATTTAATATGGTTTCAATATCTTCCATTTGGCAGTTATGACACAACCATAAAACAATCACCACCATGATGGCAATCCACGATGAGGGAACCCAACTGGATTAAATGCAGTTTTTATAACTGTTTTTACTTGATAATGGACTTTAAGTTAATGAAGGACTATTCAGCTTTCCCCAGGGTAGCTGTGGCAACAGATGTAGTTTACCACCACCAGTGAGAGGGAATGAATAATGGATCAATAATGAAAAGCGCTTTGGGTACCTTGAAAAGCATAATATAAATCTAATCCATTATTATTATCATTATTACTCTCACACAATAGATTTTTGGTTTGACTTTAGGTCACAGACACAATAACACTATTCTTCTAAATCTTATAAAATAAAACAAAGTAGGTTTATAAGCATGAATCTCTGCAGTGGCAACATTAAAACACAAAAATACTACACACTGGACATCTTTAAGTACTTTTTAAAAGATCCTGAGTCATTTCTATCGATGGGACATTTTCTTTTCTGCAGTTATGACTTGAATCCAATGTTCTTGTTTCATTTGTTTCATTTTCAGCTCATTATCATGTGTTCCTGAAGTCACACCATCTGCAGTTTTATCTCCATCTAGGGCAGCACAAAGCATGAGGTCAATTAGGTTAAAGTGAGTAAGTTACAGTTCTTCTACTGGAGATCTTTTTTACTCAAAAAAAAAAAAAAAAAGATTTCAACCTGTTTGCCTGTTGTTAAATTATGATTCTTTATTTTGTCATAACAATGATGTTATTCTCACTCTCACAAGGGCTGCTTTTTATTATTGCTGTTATTTTTTTGCATATAGTTTCATAAGCTATTTTTGGATAATTTTTGTCTGGAATTCAATTAGGAGAACTATATTAACTGAAATGAGCTTTAATTTTTAGGACATGCCCCACAAAGTCCCTAAGAGACAATCTGAATCTTTTGCATTTAGCCTGAATACCTTTAAGTCAAGTTCTCAATAGCTACGATTAAAAAAAATCAGTCTTTTCACAGGTTTTCGTGTCCATTATAATCACTTGTATCCATGTGTGTCATACCATCAAAATTAAAACAAGCGTAGTGGAGCCAAAATGGCGAGCAGTGAAACCTGGGACATCCAAACTCTTTAGATTAATGGCTCATTATAACATTTGTCTAAGGCAGTGATTTTCAAAGTCTGGGTTGGCACTTTTAAATGCATACTTCAATTATTTGACAAGGACACAAGAGGTGTATGACCCCTCAAATCTTTACTATGCATAGCTACAGTATTTAAATAGAAGCTATTAAATCAGTGACTAAATGTTGAGACAACGCTGAATAAAAAATGTGTCTGCCCAGAAAATGTTTGAAAATCACTGCATTACTGCAGTTAGTCTAACTCATAGTCATAAAAATGAGTAAATATCAATAAATACTTGTAGTGGAGTTAATTCAAAGTGCAGTAAATATGAAACACTCAAGAAAAAAAAAACACAGATTTTGACATGTGCCTCTGAAAGTCATTCAAATAAAGTACAGGCCATATGTCAAAACAGTGCCATTATTATAGCTAAAAGTTTATATTTATTGTGCCCTCGAAGTCCACAAAAATTATACTTTATACGAAAAAATTATGACAGGATGTGACAAGACAAGCAGTCATATTGTTTTAGACCTCGTGCAAAATAATCTCTCTGCTTTTAAAGCCTTTAAAACATGAGGGAAACCTAAATTAAGAAATGATCGTTTCAGTCTTCATTAAAAGACATACTCTCCTTCTCTTCTGGCATCTCACGTGAAACATGTCCATTATAGGAAGTAATACATAGTTTTGACAAATGTTGTAATAGACGTTGATACTATAGACAGGACTGAGGAAGTTTACCGAATGGAGGACATAAATAAAGGTGGAGGTCTTTATTTTGCTTCTCATAAAGCCTGTTGATGCTCAATCTTTCTTCTGATTGGCGAGTAGGGAGGCCTCCCATCGCTGAGCCATGGCATTCTGTCGACGGGGCACTGAAGAGAGGGAGGGGGGGAACTGGAGGGAGGGGGAGATTCAGCTAAACCACTGGAGCCACAATACAAATGGATGAATGGACGGATGGACAGATGGATGGACGGACAGATGGAGAAAGGTACAAATTATAGGATGATTGGAGAGAATATTGGATGGATGGATGAATGGATGGATACAGAAGTGAAATGAGCCAAAATATGATATATTTTCTAATTGTGAACTAATGGGATTAAAAAATTAATCAGTCGAGCTGATTAACAAAACAGTTAAGTTCACAATTGGTCAAAGCATCATATGAATGGATGAGTAAACAAAGAAAACAATTAATAAACACAGAAATTGTAAAGAAAATTATAAAGTATGGATATGAATGTCATGCCACAATTCAACAAATAATAAAACAGAGACATGACATATAAAAGTTATATGACATACAATGTTTTTCAACTACAAAACAACTACACTGTCGTCACTGATTCAATAAAATACATGGTCTCCCTTTAAGTGCTGAATATGTCACTGTTTTGGGTTGATTTTATTTTATATTTGCAAAATAAATCTACACGGTTACTGTAAACTAATATGACAAAATAAAGTAACAGTAAAACATTTGCCCTAGCAACATAACATTTATATATATATATATATATACTATATTAATGATACCTGTAAATCTTTTACACCTGAATAGCAACTATGCTGGCTTATTTATAATGATCTCAAATATGTATGATTTATTCTTATCTGAATAACTACTTTGGTTCTGTCAGTTTGATTAATTCTATTCTTATTCTTAAAAAAAAAGACAATGTGATATTTGTGTAAATTACTCTGTAACCACGAAAAATATAGTAAATGAAAATGAGTAGTTATTACATGTAATGTGTTCATCTTTGAGTCTGTGTGCAATCATATATTTGAAGAAATGTACAAATTTCTGTTGCATGAAGAATCCTAAAAAAATATTTTATGTTTGGATTGAGGGTAAAATTCAGTTGACTACCAGGTTTGTGAAAAGACCAAAACTGCACCTACATCATCCCTTCACATGGTTTGCGTTCTAAGCTCCATGTTCCCGCTGAGACCAGGTTTGACTAATGATCATGAGTGGAGGGCCTGAGTGTTGTCCCTAAATAGAACAAAGTTTGTGTGTTTGTGTGTTAGCCAACCTTGTGGTCACAAGACAGACTGGATCGCTCCATTTTACGGGTCCTAGAGGGGGAAGACGGAGAGGAAACACATCTGTCTGCAACCTCTGGCACTGGAATAAGAACAAAGACAAAAGGACAACGTCATCACACAGGAGGAAAAAGCACTGTAACAGTTCCTGCAGTTAAATGTAAGACTTTAAGGTTTTTTAAGACCATTAAAAAACAATTGAAGATTTATTGCTGGAGCCAAATTCTGGTGATGATCCATGTGATGTGAATACAGAACAATATTGGGTAACGGTAAATGTTGCTGGTGAGCTTTATGCTTTTCTGACTTTCATGCAACTTTAATGCCTTTATTCCTTCAGTTCCTAATTTAAGTGTTTTCTTGCACATGGTTCAGCAGGCGTCCAATTTGTTAGTTTCTCCAGGCTTCATCCAAGCACAAAACTTACTGTTTTTAAGCCAGATTACCAATTTTAATTTGCACCAGGATGCAGTTTGTTCCCTTTTGTTAAAACGTGATCAATACAGATCCCAAAAATACATTTAAAAACAACAATGAAGTTAATACAGCAAGTTAATACAACAACTTACATAAATACCATTAATCAATCAATATTTAACACCTTTCAGAATCAGATTTATGATATTTCAAGACATTTGTAAGATTCAGTGTATAGTATTTACATTTGCATCTAGTGGTGAGTTTGCAGATTGAAACTTAAAGCCCTATTTGCAGGGGATTAGGATAACATCTGTGCTTCACGTGGCAGATTCCTATGGGATAAGTAAAGTCTGTTTTTTACTTGGATATGCTGACATTATTTCCCAGTTCTGATGTTAAGAACGTTCATCATTTACAGATAAATGTTGAAAGACAAAAAAATGTTCATCCATCCATCCCATCATCTTCTGAAGTATTTAAGTTAACTCTTTCACTGAATATCATGGTATATTGTGACCTGAGGCTCCTGAATTTCCACCCAAAAAACTGTCATTTATCATCGCCACTGCGGAATCCAAACACATCAACTAGGAAATGGGCTAAATAAATGCACAAGGGACACAAAATATGAAGCATATCGCTCTAAATCATAGCGATGTCAATACACATGGGACTAATCTTATCATAGGACCTCTGAGTTTGCTGAAATACGGTATTATATTTGTAATGGAATTTTTACAGTACAAATTACAGACATGGAAGATTTGCAGGGGCTTAAAAATCACAGATGACTTCTGCAATTATTACCCCACCCCCTGAAGGGGAGGCAAGGGGTACTGTTTTTGGTTCGGTTTGTTTGTTTGTTTGTTTCTTTCTTTCTTTCTTTCTTTGTTAACACTCTAGAAGCAAAACTATTGGTTGACTTCATAACAAATTGGGTTTATAGATTGCCAGTGACCCAGAATAGATCTCATTACATTTTGGGAAAAGTAGGTCAAAGTTACAATGTTTTCTGAATTTTTAAAATCTTTTTTCCCCCATTTACTTATAATGGGCAAAATTTCAAATGTCTGTAGCAGCAAAACTATTGGTTGAATTCATACCAAATTGACTTTATAGATTGCCAGTGACCCAGAATGGATCTCATTACATTTTGGGAACAGAGGGTCAAAGTTCAAATTTTTTATGAATTTTCAAAATTTTCCTATTTACTTATAATGGGTGAAATATGTGTGAGGGGTGGGGTTTGTTGTGCCTGGCACCACTTCATGACTTCTAGGTTTTTCTTCACTGAAGTTTGAGGTAAAGAAAAAAAAAAAAAGAACTGAGATATGCAAACAAACAAAGCTGGATGCATTCATTGTTTTTCATGTAAAGGTAATGTAGTGCTGGTTTTGCACATTTTCGAATTGTGAATATTCATTAAATAGTTGTACTCTGCGCTCTACATTTTTATTGTATCATTGTATTGTTTCATTTATTGCTTATATTGAGCAGAGCTGCAAGTGTATTGGCTCTTAACAACTGTCAAAGTTTCTCATGTGGCCCCTTTTTTTATTTTATTTATTTAACCAGGTAAGTTAGTGGAAAACTGATTCTCATTTTCAATAATGACCCAAACATATAGAAAGATTTTCCCATAAGCTGTCACTTAGGTTATTGTCTTTATATCTTTTTGCATACAAATGTGTGTTGTATATAACCTGTGACTGAAAAAAAAAATCAATAAAATAAGTTGGAAAAAAGAAAAAAAGATTTTCCCATAAAAGAATCAGTTGTGCACCCCTGCTCTAAATGGTTCAACAATGAATCACTAAAGATGCTACAGTACTAATGTTTATGTTCTGAAAACTGTTTATTACTATGATTCAACGTACCGGTAAAGCTGATGTTTTCATTGAGGCCTGGAGACACCAGAACAGTATCATACCGTTCTCTTCCTTTCCTCCACTCCTCCTCCCTTCTCTTCTTCCACATCTCCTCCCGTTGCCTCCTCCACTCCTCCTCCCTCTGCCTCACCATTCTGATCTCCTGCTCTACCAGTGACTGGCTGCTGAGGGAGCGCAGCTTAAAAAACGGATTGGATGTAAAAGTGCTCTCCTGTGTTTCTGCACCCGCCGGAGGGGAGCTGAGGCAGAACTCTGAAGCACTGCGAATGATCAGGTTGGAGGTTTCCACGACGATGACATTAGCGGTAGGGACCGAATCAAGGCTAGCCGGCCAATCAGAGAGGCCGCTGACGGCAGTGGTGAGGAGCCGGTTCCTGGAGGCGGAGTCAGGCTCGAGGATGATGACGTTATTGGCCGTCATTTCATGGTAAAGGGATCGAGGCAGGGAGGAAGAGCTGGAGGTGGACGGGGAGACGGACAAGGTCGGGGTGCGGCAGGCTGGAGGCCGAGGTGGAGACCGTCCTGTTTGTAGGGTCGATGGTCTGAGGAGGGAATCAAACCAACATGTCAAAAAAAAAAGGCCAAGAAACAAATTTAAAGTTTGAGGTATACGGGAGGAAATACTCAAAAATGTAATCTTTGATCTCTGATATTGTACTTAATGATAGTGTAATGAGATTTCATTGACTTAAAGGGGTCATATTTTGCTAAACCCACTTTTATTAGTCTTTGGTTCATTTATTTGTGTATTTAGGGATGCTCATAATTCATAAAGTTTGAATTTGAACCCTCCAGGTGCTGCAAAGCTATCTTTATATTCATTTAGGCAAAAATCAAGTGGATTTCTGCAACCTGTTTCAATTCCTTCTTAATTTATTACATCTATAACTAGTTACATCACAAGATTTGCACATATAAGGTCAATACTTCTGACGAGCATTTCTCCGAGAACAACATAATTGTTTATCAGCAGCAGTGCTTGTAGTAAAAACTGAAAATATGTCCAAACTTCAAACTGATTACCTAAAATGCTCAGTTGTTGGTTTTATTAACAAACACAAGTGGTTGAACAGAGAAGCATGATCAGCAAACTGGAGGGGGTGGGGTGTGAGCGGCTCATTTGCATTTAAAGGGCCAGCGCTCAAAACGACCTTTCTGGTGTCATTACTCAGAAATAGGGTTGAAGATGGACCTGTGGAGTTGAATTAATGAAGAATTCAGAGCCAAGAATAGCATTTACAGTTTATGTAGACCACAGGGGAATGTTTTAAAATGCATAATTCCATTTAAAAAAGAAAAATATCCTCCTTTAAATGCATTTTTTCTGCTTTGCTCCTAATTATGAAAAAGATATTCCTAATAAACTATTTACATGGTCAATGAAAATGAATAATCTTCTAATATTCCTCTGTACATGCAACTGCGTCTTCCACTGGTGATAGACATTACACTGTGTCAGCTGCTGTTCCTTTAAACACCTTTTGGAAAACTTTTTGATACGTGTTCATGTCTATAAACCTGAATATATCCTCTTTGACAGTAGATATGTTTTTCCTCCTTTCAACTAGAAATCTGGATTTTTCTTAAGAGCATCTACATCATCTCTACCAAAGAGGATCTTTATTTTTTCTCCAGATTTCCATGAGGAGTCATGTGTTCCAAACTGCAGTAAGATGTGCAGATTAGATTAGTTTTCCAAAAGCACTGTATACATGTCTAAAGAATTCTCAGAGTATTATCAAATTTGAACTTTAGTCAGCATGTAAAAAAAAAAAGAAGTAATGCAAATAGACATGGAGGATAGTGAATAAGACACAGAAATGAATACATGCACATAACACAGGAGCTACTTCTGCTACATGGACATGGTTTGGACCAGAAAACAAGGTTTGCAGATTATTATTATTATTATTATTATTATTATTGTTATTATTATTATTATCCATCCATCCATTTTCTTCCGCTTATCCAGGGCCGGGTCGCGGGGGCATCAGCCTAAGCAGGGCTGCCCAGACTTCCCTCTCCCCAGACTCCTCCTCCAGCTCTTCTGGGAGGATCCCGAGGCGTTACCAGTCCAGCCGAGAACAACAGTCTCTCCAGCGTGTCCTAGGTCTTCCCCGAGGCCTCCTCCCGGTGGGTCATGCCCGGAACACCTCCCCAGGGAGGCGTCCGGGAGGCATCCGAAACAGATGCCTGATCCACCTCAGCTGGTCCCTGTGGATGTGGAGGAGCAGCGGCTGGACTCCAG
>JAPQRP010000011.1:7740401-7758352 GCA_037367295.1 Apogon hyalosoma
CAGTCCCCCTCCCAGGGACTCCCAGAAGGCCGGGTACTCTGCACTGCTGTTCAGCCCAGAGGCCCAAACCACAGTGACGCCCCTGTCCCCAACCCAAAGGTGCAGGGACGTGACCCTCTGGTTCACCGGGGTGAACTCCAACACATGGGGCTGAGCTGAGGGGCTGAGCAGGCCCACACCAGCCCGCAGCCTCTCACCGTGGGCAGCGCCAGAGAAGTGCAGAGTCCAGCCCCTCTGGAGGGTTGGGTTCCAGAACCCAGGCTGTGTGTGGAGGTGAGCCTGACTAGATCTAGACGGGATCTGTCAGCCTCCCTCACAGCTCCGGCTCCTTCCCCCCAGTGAGGGGACATTCATGTCCCTAGAGCTAGACTCAGTGTCCGGGGATCGGGTCATTGAGCCCCCTGCTGTTGACTGCCACCCAGTCCACACTGCACCCGGCCCCTATGAGTCCCTCGGCGGGTGGTGAGTCCACCAGAGGGCGGGCCCGCGTCATCCTTTCGGGCTGAGCCCGGCCGGGCCCCATGGCGCTCGCTTACAAGCCCCAACCCCGGGCCTGGCTCCAGGGTGGGGCCCCGGCTGCGCCATGCCGGGCGACAACAAGGTCATTGATTTAGATTTCTTCATAGGGGCTTCTGAACTGTTCTGAGTCTGGCCCATCACCCAGGACCTGTTTGTCATGGGAGACCCTACCAGGGGCACAAAGCCCAGACAACAGAGCTCCTGGGATCATTCGGGCACGAAAACTCCCCCACCACCATAAGGTGGCAGTTCAAGGGGGAGTATTATTATTATTATTATTATTATTATTATTATTATCATAGCTTTCCTTTTTATGCGTTGTTGAATATTGTGAATATTGCGCAAAGGTTCTGAATAAAAGTGAAAAAAATCTGTCAATTTGTAGTTAAAAATCGGATATGAAATTCTTCTCCGTGTCTCCATCAAGTATTTTAAATGAACTTTTAATCATGTATCATTATGTGGACATGAAATGACCTATACTGGGATATGACATTTTAGTTATATTCCCCTGCCTTACTCTGGATGATTTTAGACTTTTTTAGGTAATATTTTTAAAACCCATTTAAAGCTGATTTTCCAGCACCAGCAGGCGGCTGCACTACCTGCACTTAATGGCAGACAACATAATAGAGCTTTAAGCTACAAAAAGCAGAGCTCAAAGGGGATTAATTACAGCACTTATACATCCATCAGACTGCCAGAAACATGACTGCACTGAACTACCATGAATAATACTGCTCCATATCTGATGGACGTGTAAATGGGTATAATCTGTACAGGTATATAGTGTATAATGTAAGTGCTTGTCATATCTAGTTTTATTATTGTAATGGACTTCTAGTGGAAAGCAGTGAATAGATTGGATGTGTTTTCATTAAAGATCTGATAATGCCAGCATGACATTTTTAATCCCATGTGGAAAAAAATCAAGGATAAAACAGTTTGAAGTGACTCTGGTTACATGACTCTCTCCTCTCTACAATTATTTTTAACAGAGGCAGCACCCAAAGCACCATTTAATTCTAAAGATAAAAACATTTACGTATACAACATACTTGTTTATGTTGTGACAAATATGGTTAAGATTTCACACTGAGATGATTTTAAATGCTATATTAATATTTCCATGTGTTTGCCTCTATTGGATAAAATAAACGGTTGCATCCACAAACATCGCAGTTACATGGTGAGCTCTGTAACCACTCAACAAAAGTTTTAGCCTGAGTGTATTTATTCAGTTTTATGTATATGCTTACATCATTTTCTCAGCTGCTTTCATACAGTCTCTGGACAGAAGTGAAATCTTCAAAACTACTTGTTGGACACATCATAACGTGACTTTTCAGTGTTGGCACAAATGCTTTCTCACCTGGGTATTGTCAGCCCCTGTGTGATCATCCCCCTCTCCCTGCGGTGCTTTTCTTCTCGCTCCAGAGTCAGTCGGATTTCTCGTTCCACGGCGCTCTCTGGCTCTTCCGGAGGGCTGCGATACGACGAGTCATCCAGTCCTGAGTCCTCTGAGCCTGGGGAAAGTGTGGAGGACAGAGGAGGTTCCCTGGGCACTGGTGGCTGGATTTCCCTTCAAATTAATCAGGACAAAGTAATGATAAGTATACAGTTTTAAATGTATTTCAACAATTTAGAGCAAGGAAGATTAAAGTTATTTACATCCCTGACATTGAGATTTTTTTTTTTAATAATCTCCACCAAGGACATAATGCACACATTTGCAAAATTTGTGACCCCTTTATGAGAATTCTAGAAGACATTTGCATAATGGGAAAGTTGACTCACCGTCTGAGATTACAAGAGGCACAGTTTGAAGAAAAATGGGGAAAATGTACTTTATTCAGAACCCGAAACAGTGTCGAAAACAAAGCAAGAAAGGAATAACTGAAAAAGCAAACAATGAATGGACTATTAATATTGTGACTCCGAAACAGTGTTGTTGTTAGTGTTGGCTATAAATGTTGAAAGAAAAAAAAATTGCAACCACTTTAAGTTATACTTCCTTCCACTCCTTTTTTCGAATATATGAATGAAGTCATATTTTGTTTTCATGTATATTTGTATGTTTTTCATGTTTGCTTGCAGTCAGTTTTATTTCTAAGGACTACAGTAGGATTACTTTTCTTTTGTTGCATATTTAAAATAAACTTAACTAAAACAAACAACCCAACAAACAAAAAAAAACACATCACTAATTTTCTTCAGACTTGGTGGAAAGGTGGATAAGTCAAGGACACTTCCATTACATTTTGGAGCAGATCCATAACAAATAAATTATTAGATCCTTTTTTTTTTTTTTTTGTCTTTGTTCTCCATTAATAGCTTTCTTTTTACTGCCAACCAACTGAACTCTGCTCTACCAAAGATAAACTATAAGATGTGATGTGGATCAAAAACAAGCCAGATAATGGTATTAATTCAGTAATCAATATCAAAACCCTTATCCTCTGTGTGGTCATTTAATTATAATCCTGCCACATCTTAGAATTATACAGTATTGTATAATTAATTCAGGTTCCTTTAAGTTCAACAAGGATCTAAAAATAATTCAACACATTTAAGTACAGGAGAAAAGTGAGATCACCCACTGTTTACCTGTGTTTGATCCGGGGGCTTCGAGTGGGAGGGTAAAGTGAACTGTGGGTTCCCCGGAAGCTCCCCTGAGCTTTCAGCCCCGGTTTGGGAATGGGCTGACCTTTGACCTCCGCCTCCATTTTCTTCCACTGCTGACGGGCCAACATAAAGTCAACGTGCTCAGTGGAGACATTTTCACTGAGGTTCTCCTGTTGAACACTGAAATCAGCAGGAACCTGCAGAACAGCGGATCAGAAAAAGAGATATACATACATAGCTATTATTATTACCATTATTATTACTTTCTTAAGTAGCTATAGATTACCTTAAAATCACATATGGATAAAGTAGCATTTATCATTAAAAAAAAATTACACTTACTTTGTGTAGTATTAAATTTATCATATTAAGTGATGAAACCATAGAGCAGGGGTATTCAAAGCCAGTCCTCGAGGGTCAGTATCCTACATGTTTTAAATATTTCCCTCTTCCAACACACCTGGAAGCCATTACATCCTTATCAGGCTTCTGCAGAGCTTGATGATGAGCTGATCATTAGTTTAATCACGTGTGCTGGAAGAGGGAAATATCTAAAACATGCAAGATACTAGCCCTCAACGACCGGATCCGAATACCCCTGCCATAGAGAATCTCTAACCAGCTCTCCAATTAACTTCATCAGCTTTGTTTCCACCCACACCACACAACTGTTCTTAGTGACAAAGCTCCGCAGTGTATGCAACCAAAAATCTGTCAAATGTGACTTGACAGTTTTATTTCTTGCACTGGTGATATTTTGCATGACTGTCCTTATGCATATGTAGAGTTTTGTTTTGTTTTTTTTGCATCTACATCTCCCTTATACTCTCAGATTGGTCCTCTCTCCTTTGCTGAAAGTCACTGTGTGAAAATGCACCCTGAAGTCCTCCTCAAGCAACACCCCAACCCTAAACACACATTCACTATATACTGCTTTCATGAATATCAGTGATGTTTTTCCTATTACATCTGTA
Source organism: Apogon hyalosoma (assembly GCA_037367295.1). NCBI lineage: Eukaryota > Metazoa > Chordata > Actinopteri > Kurtiformes > Apogonidae > Apogon > Apogon hyalosoma. The sequence goes on from JAPQRP010000011.1 coordinate 7,744,520, forward strand.
ACACCAATTACATCAGTAACCACTCCATCCTCTGGTGCAACGGCAAATTATGATTCAGTGTCTCTGGCAATTTTCCTCATCTGACTCAAAAGCAGAGCCAGAGCCTACCACAGAAACACCAAACTGTATAGATCCTAACATATGGAGAAAGCATCTGTCTTTCATAACAAATGGCTCGTTCAATTCCTGTGACTCACATATGATAAAATGACCAACACGATGAATTGCATTTATAGTGAGACTGCAACCAAAGCAGTGCTTAAACACTGCAATATGCATTAGCTGTCAGAGTATTGACACGCTAAATCAAAACATTTAACAAGAGCTGTCAGAGGATGGCATATCCCCCTGCTGCCACAAAGTCCAAAAGTAACATAATCTTATCTACATCTTAGAAAATGGCAACTTGAATCAGTCAACTTAAACAGACAAGACGGGTAGTGAACAAAAAAAATAGTGACAGGCTCAGTTTTAACACATACATGATAAATTCCAGCAGTTTTGGTGTAAAAAAAAAAACCCAAATGGTTGTCCAGTGAAGTATTAGAATCAAAGTGAAATAAATGAATAGATGGATAAACAAACTGACTACTACACCCTTCTTCTTTATATGCTGGAGGGATTGATAAAACACTTAAAAGTACTTAATTATTGTTATAAAATGTATAATACACTGATACTCAAATATGATGTTGCAGTGTAAAATGGTGCAGAAAAAAATTTCACCTACAGTATATTTCCTGTAGGAAAACCAACCAATGTGAAAGTGTTGATTATATGGTATGAAGTTACACACTTAATGGCTAATCATTATCATTACACAGACACTTCAGCTCTTATCTCGTCTTACCCTTCTTTCAGGGTCTGTGGAGCTCGCTGTAGAGCTGGCAGAAGGAGACCGAAGAAACAGATCTCTCCTGGACTTCATCTGCTCTTCATCCGTCGCTATGCTACTTTCCTCCATCTCTTCCTCCCTCTGCTCCTCTTTTCCCATCGCCTCCTCTTTTCTTTCCTCTTCATCTCCCTCTCCTCCTCCTCTCTCACATCCTCCTTGGTTGGTGAAGGCTGCCCATTGGTCGTCGCCTGCATCGCTGTCTGAGTATACGACAGCCAGCTCGGCCTGGAGGCAGTCGCTAAGGTGACTGTCGCTGAGGTCGTCTCTGTTGCCAAGGTCCTGACCCCAGCACTCCTGCAACATGGTGGCTGCCGGCTGCTCTGGGGGGTCAAAGGTGACAACTGTCGCCTCTGCTGCTGGAAAAGTGTCAGAGATGAAGAGGAGCTCTGACAGGCTGCTGGCTTCCTCGTCTCCATATCCATCCTCTGCTCTCCCTCCATCTTCTTGTGTTTCTTCCTCTGTGTCCTCTTTAGTTTCATCTTCTTCTATTTCGTTCCTCCAGTCATCTTCCTCCTTTCCCTCTGCTATATCTTTAGTTACATCCTCTTTTATTTCTTCTCTCCCTTCAGCGTCTCCTTCACCTTCTCCTCTTCCCCCTATGTCTTCTACTTCTTCTTCGCCTCTTTCTTTCTTCTCTCCTATCTCAAACACAAGATAATCACACTCCTCTCCATTTCCTCTGTCTCGTTCTGTCTCCGCAGCCTCATCTGTTTCTTGCTCATCACCGACTGGTTGCATCACCTCGTGAGCTTCTGGGTAATGGAGTCCGTCCATTTCCTGGCTGTGGCAGCTAACCAAGTTATCTCTTTCCAGGTCTGTTAGCAGTGGCGATGAGCTGATCTCCATGGTAACTGGTTCAGTCGACTGTGTAGGAGCTGGAAGGTCGTCGACAGGGTTATCGTTACTGGAGTTACTGTCGTTGTGGCTACTGTCTGTTAGTTCACCCGCTGTCCTCCTGAGCCCAGCTGTAGCCCTCTGTAAACACAAATACATAGTTATAATACAAGCTGACTGTATTTGGGTTGTACGTCTTTCACTCAGTCACCAATGGGGATGTAGTATATCAGCTAGTCTTATTTGTAATCACTTTGGTTGATAAGGTTCTTTTCCCTTTTTCTATAGCAACTGTGCAGATCGTCTTCAGTTTTGCATTGGTACATAGAAGCATCTCTTGGATTCTGACTTTAAGAACTCGCATTAGGGCTGCACGATTTTTGCCAAAAATAAAATCCCAATTTTTTTCCTCTAAAAACTCAATTTTCAATTTTGATTTCAGGGTAAAACTACAAAAGACAACAGTTGCCGGCATGTTGTTTTTTGTGTGCAGCCTGCAATGTAAACACACTGCTCCCACTCTGGCATGTGATGATGTTTGAGGTGCTGAAGTAAGTTCTTTGACAGATGCTGCCTCCAGGCTGAGTTTGCAGCTAGGAATGGTTTGGTCTTCATCGGAAACTTCAAAGCCATACCAATTCCACACAACTGACTTGCTCTTGCTATTTTTAGCCACGAATGTCTCACTCTCCTTAGCAAATGTCATTTTTGTACTGGTGTGTGGACACCACTGTCAGTTAGGAGGAGGAGCCTATGGTAACCTGGAGGAGGAGCTTATGATAGCCCAGAGGAGGAGCCTGTGGTAGCTCGGAGGCACGCGGCCCGGATACATGAGATAAAATTCGATTTGATGATTACCCTTTTTTAAACATTGTCCTAATTAAATAATCTGATTTAGATTTAAAATCAATTAATCATGTAGCCCTAACTCGTATGTAACAATAGTTACTCACAAGAGCATCAGATCTATGGATTCTGTCTCCAAAAAAAAATGGTGGTATGGGGACAATCACACTGAAAACATGTGGCGAAAACCTGGCGTAATTGTTATTTTTGATAGTTGCTACAACAACATTGCCCATTCCTAACAGAAAATATGTACATAAACTATTTCCAGAAAAACGGTGATACCTAAGATACAATTAGAACTAAAAGCTGTTATTTGCTAGATTGTTTGAAACCTTTTTATTGACAGAAGTACAAAGAATAGAATTTCAGGTTTTTCTATGACCAACTTTAATATATTTTGTCAATACACTGTTGCTCATAAAGTTGGAATAAAACATTTTTACCTCTTCTCATGAAAAGATTGTAACAATGTGATTTATTCTTGACAGATAAAATGTACCTGGGTTCACTATGTAATCATTGGACCTGGTCAAAGATGCTGCATCTTCTTACACCCAATATGACTGGATGTAAGAGGAACCCACCAAAGGCTTTGTTTGTGCAAGCAAGCAATGTGCTAATGCTTATCACTTTGTGTCCCATGTTGTGAATTGTCAGACAGTTCAAAAAGAACATTTCTCACTGCCTCTCAGTTACTAAATTTACCTCCAGCCACATGAATGTTGCCTTCATGTTTCACTGAATTCACACAAGCACTTAACGCTCACACAGTCAGTAGATTAAAGCACTGTATACACAGATTATAAATATATATGTCCTATAAATGTTTCACAGGCTAATGTGTAGCCTTTATATTGTTACCATGGTGGCACTGCGTTGGCAGTGAGTGGGTTAGCAGATTATTATGGTCTGTCGTTCCAGGCATGTGCTGGTGACAGACGGGAGGTGTTGCTATGGAAACACTAAGTATAGATGCAGAGGCAGGCGAAATGCTAAAGTCAGTTTTCTTTCAGTCCAATGACAATCTGTGAAGCAGCACTAATTTAATAAACAGTGAGAGTAATCATTTTCAATTGTTAATGCATGTTGACATGTTCCACATATGCCTTGACAAATTACAGACTATTAGTCATACTAATATCACCAAACTTTATTTGTGCAGTATTTTCTTTACTGCACTGCTGCAGTTTGATCAATATAACAAAATCTCAGGTACCAAAATGCCTGTATAACACACACAAATGACTGCTGAGCTAAATCAGCATCATGTCTTTAAATTATTTCCAACTTATTTCTGTGATTATGGGAGAGAAAAAAAAACAGGAATGACTGTCAAAGCACCTGTCACCTCCGCAAGCTGTTGGCACACTTTTTTTAGTGTCTTTATGCAGCCGGTCACTGCAACAGTAGTCATTTTTCCATTGATCTTTAAATTGCATGAATATAACTTGCGCATAAAAATTTGCCAGACAGGAAAACGACAATTTTGCCAAAACTCTTGTTTTTTGATGAAAAGTTTTTGTGCTTACCAGAGGTGGTTTTTCAGGTGTAGTGAAATTTGTATATCATGCAAAACTACAATGGAAAGACTTTTTGGCACAACTAAAGTCATATGAACAAAAACAAAAGATTGTTGATGGATATTACAATAAGCGAAGGACAAATCATCGCATTTGTGATTTAATGGAAAAACCGACATTAAGCACCTCTATTTTATCAACATTAGTAGATATCAGTAAAGTTTTGTGCATATGTCAAATGGAAAAGTGACTACTGACTGTTAGAGGTGCAATACATAGATTTTCTTTTGCACTGCTTACATGAAGTTTGTGCAGAGCTTTGTTGGCATTTTCTCCATCCACAATAACAGCCTGGTTTATTTGTAGAAACTTTGTCCTGTTTTTTTTTTTTTTTGCTAAAATCCTTATGTCTTGTTCCTGAGTCCTTCAGCAAATCTGTTCTGTTGGTAAGTGCAGTACTGGGGTAGCAACATCAAACAACCATCTCCAGGCACAAAGCTCCAACACACAGTACATGAGCAGGTGTGAACCTTACATATTAAACCTTTAAGTAAACATTACTCTTCCCTTGAATGCATTTTAGTCCCTTAGGCTCCTACTGGGTCTCTAAACTATTGAGAACATGTACATTTTAGCATTCATGAAGTAGTAACTTAAATGAATGACATTTAAAATGAAAAGAAATACCTTTTCTTGGATGTAAGAGTAATGTTACTGTTGGTCATAATTCTACTGTAACTACCACCATAATGTTAAACAATACTTCTGCAATTTTGATAGGAATTTTGATTATTACTCTACAATCAAAGGAGAAGACAATGTTTGTTTGTTTTTTCCTTTAGAACTATATATGATATAATATGCAATGAGAAAAGAAAAAGAAAAGCTGTTTCCCCATTTAAAAGGAAAAAAACAGGTCATGCAACTGCAGAAATGACCCATATGAGCAGTTTTTGATTTACTGTTGCATGAGCCTCAGCTGCTGAAACAAGTGTCCATGCCATAGTAATTTCTTTTCATGACGTATTGTGGGTATTTTGAGTTAAATATATAGGGTATAATAATTTTCATTCGTCCTTCAAACACCACTATAATACTGAAGTCACTACTATGTTTATTACTTTAATGGCACTGTAACCATTCCACCTACGTCTGCTTTTGCCCCCTGACAAAATTAGTCATCAGATACAACCCAGAGACATAATTTATCAGTAAAAAAAATGAATAAATAAATAAATAAATAAATAAATAAATAAATATAGTTTGGATTGAAAAGACCAGCTCTATTCAGTGATGACTCTATTAAACACTTAGGGGTTTTTGAGCAGTGGTGGAATTAGTCATAGCAGTTAGTGGTGCTTTCCTTTTCATGAAACGTTACACAACATCTCATAGGAATATATTGCACTTTTTATGCCATGACACTTGTTTTGCAGCTTTAGTCACTTTCACATTACAGTTTTTCATCTCTTTCCTTTTTAGTGAAAACCCCTTATCTCTAAATATGTTAATCTGAGAATGAATGCAGCAGTAATATGACTCTAAAAGCACCTTAAACTCCATAAACACTGACCCAGACTCTGTTCTATTTTGTAGATTTAACTAATAATTAACTAATAATTCTGTACTTAGACACTGTTACATCACTTTTTACTTTGGTAAGTGATCTGAATACTTCAACCATTGTTTTTGAGAGACAGTGAGTCAGCATAACTTACAAAAGGACATTAGAAACTGAAGTAGTATGACTCTGCAGCATTATTCCTCCTACATTATTCCCTTAGAGAAACATTTGTTGTGATCATCCTTTTCACAACAAGCCATGTAGCAGCAGCATCCCTCCGCTGCAGCTTATTTCATCATGCAGTTACGTAAATATGGATATTAACCAGCCTCTCGATCAATCCAGTTCATCTGGATTTTGTAAGTTCAATCACGGTGAACTCTGTGACACGAACCAGGCAGAATCAATTCATGACAGGAACTGGATGTGTCTCGTCCCCTTCCGCACTGAAGATAATGAAAAACAAGTTTGATGTGACCCTGACTGGTTGTTACGACACTTTGGTTTTTTCCAGGTTTACACTCTATAAAAAAATCAGATCAGATTCTTGCTTTTATTGTTTGTTTTTTACATGTTACTTCTTCCTTGTGTTACAATTATAACTAGATCAATGTTCTTATTTATGCCATTATTTAGCCTGTGTTTCTCAAGTCTAAAATTACCTCATAAAGTCAAGATTTTCCCTGATTTACCCGGCTATATACAGGGGATTGGAGAGTTATTAGTCGTCCAGCAGCTCTCAGCTCTAATCCATCCTTCCGATCACTACCCGTCTGGATCTTAACCAGCGACCTTTTGGATTATTAGTTGACCTCTTTAACCTCAGCAACTTACAGATCGTATCTCCCATCATATAATGTTATGTTAAGTTCTTGGTAAGCTGTAAAATGTTTATCTCAGTGTGATCAAAACCAGGGATGAGTTTGTTTGCCTATGGCTGCAGAAGATGAAGCATGGACATAAAGCAAAAATAATTATTATCCAGATGTTTTTACAGAATCTTCCATCTAATTCGGCATATTCCAATATCGAACGGATAAAGTGTGCTCTACTTTCATTCCTATGTTCCATTAATTATGTCATTTCATCATTGTTTTTGTTTATTCTGTCTTTCTTCTTTAGAAAAAATGCTTTATTCCTTTTCTTGTTATTATTTTCATTGCTATAAAAAGCAGTATTTCCTCTTGCACGGTCTAAATGCAGGCCTAGTTGCCTATTGAAGTGAACTCCATTTTCTTCTGTCAAACAGATCAACAGCTGGAGGGAGCCTCATTTAACCACAAACTCCTGAGTATATGTGTGGTGAGAGGATTACAGAGACGTTTTAATGTGGTTTTAAAAAGCAGAGAAACTATTAACTCTTCTGTTGCAGTCAACACTCATCTCCTGTCTGTTATATTTAGCATCTTTTTATCTTGTGTCTTTTAGTATTTCATGTTTTTCACTGACATCACTGCATATGTAGCCCAGAAAGAAGGTCAGCCCTGCAAATAAAGGTTGATATTATACAAGTTGCTATATTTGCATTGTAGTTTATTACAGTCCAGTGATATAAATGGTGTCATTTTGATTCTGCTCAGTTTCAGGCTGTATTCTCTGCATATTGTCTCGTTATTATACTATATTCTATTCATTGCGCAGCTGAGCCCAGTGTGTTACATAAGACAGCATCATTAAAAAAACGGGCAAACCACCAAAAATCGTGACATAAAAGCGCACATACAAAGCCGAGCGGAAGAAGCAAAACCTGGCTCGAGCTAAACCGCAGCCTCGCGCACACACCTTCCAAAAAACCGGTCCAGCGCACGCGGAGGACGAGGAGGAGAAGGAGGTCACGTGTGTTGTTATTTTATTAGAATTAAAAAAATAAATAAATAAAAAATCCGGTTGCTTATACGTGTCTTATGGATTTGTTTATTTACCTACCAACAGCTTCCAGCACAGGAGCCAAAACGAGATCATCTCCAGGCGGCCACGACGCGCGCATTCCTCTCCACCTCTCCCCAACGGCAGCGCGAGCAGCCAGGCGGCCACCCGCTGGCGCGAGGAGGGACGCATACACGGGCTGAGCGGCTGCGGCGCGTGTGTGCGTTTGTGTTTGTGGTGGAGAGAGGCAGAGAGTGAACGGGAGAGAGAGGGAGAGCGAGGGGACGGATATATCGACCTGTGCTGTAATACTGACAGTGAATTAGAGCAGAAGAGATAAATATGTATTGGCAGTCTATTGTACACCTCTCTCTCTCTCTCTCTCTCTCTCTCTCTCTCGCTCTCTCTCTCTTTGCACGCGCGTGCTGCATCCCGCCCTCCAGGAGGACTGTAAAAACATCCTCATCATCTTAACAAGTGGGCTAAGCCTGATGGGATCTCCTGTATGGGGACATCAGGGTTAAAGTCATGGTTGGTAACTCAGATGATTGATAATTACATGAAAACGTTGCCCTCAGCGTTTGATCATACTCCCATATACTGGTAATGATCATTCTGTCCTTCCAAAATGCAGCTCTGCTTTGGAAATACTTCACACAATGGGGATTTACAACTTAATTCGTGCATTTCCACTTTTGCATGGTGTGATGAGCATGCACCCGAACAACACCAACACCTTGATCCACCACTAGACCCAGAAAGAAGAATCTGTATTTTACATGTTAACCCAGCCAGCATGTCCATGTGGGCCCCAGAAGGGTTATATTTGGGCTGCATGTAAGGGTCCCACATGGGTTTGTCTGCAGTTTCCATGGTGACCCCACATGTGTTTGCCCATATCGGAATCAGAATCAGAATCTCTTTACTGTCATTGTATCAAGCACAATGAAATTGAGGTGGAGCTCTCAGATTCAGTGCAAGAATTTACAGACAGACAAGAAATATCAGTAAAACAACAACAAATATCAGTAAAAGGCACAGTTATTTACATTAAAAAATAAAAAGTATTGCAAGCTAAGATATTTGTAAAACAGAATTTAAGTAGTATAAATAAAATGAGAAGTGGTGCAAATGACATGAAAGATACATATGGTGGGATAAACAGTGTGAAAAATGAATAACATAAGATATTCGCATCTCTGATTCTGATTCCGATATGGGCAAACACATGTGGGGTCACCGTGGAAACTGCAGACAAATCCACGTGGGACCCTTATATGCAGCCCAAATGTAACCCTTCTGGGGCCCACATGGACATGCTGGCTGGGATGCTACACACACTGAAACTGAACCTCTGTTTTGAACCAACCACTAGCTGAACATGCAGGAGCACACACTGCAGACCACAGGGGCAGTGGGCTGCCATGTCAGGCACCCGAGGAGCAAATGGGGAGTTAAGTGCCTTGCTCAAGGGCAGATCAGCCAATGATTTCTCTGCTGATCTGGACAACCAAGCCAGCTTCAGTTAAAAGCTTCCTGTCCAGCACTGTAGGCCACTAGGCTGCTCTTTTTGGCTGCTCCCTTTAGGGGCTACCACAGCAAATTATCTCCAACCGTCTGACCATGTCTCCCATATCTTCTACCTGTCCTCTTTCCTTAATTCTTGCACATGCTCTGTTGTCACACAGGACATAACCATGTAAATCACCAACAACCCTGATATAGACCAAATATCTAGTAGTTTCTATAGGTTTGATCAGCCCAAGCATTTTTCAGCAATAAGCATTGACTCTGTATTGTTGCATTAGTACTGACTCACATGTTTACATGCAGAATATTGTTGCTACTATGTCTTAATTGGAATTTTGTCTTTTGTCTGAACAAGGGTAAATATTGTAATATTTTGTACATGTAAACATACTCAGTGTCTACATCTTAAATGCTAAAAGAAACAGCTGCCTGAGTATTGGTGGCCTTTTTTGTGTTTTCTTGTGCAAAAGTAGGGTTTTGTGGACAGACTTTTTACTCTGTCTATTTCTTAAACAAAGAGGAAAATGTTAGTTCATTAAAGAAATTAAAAAAAAAAAAAAAAAAAACTTTGAGTGACTAAGCCTTTAGACCCACTCGACAAAAATAGGATTTTATACCAAAAAATGAGTGCACAAGTCTTGGTTTTTAAACTCAGGTTTTGACTCCTTTCCTACTGCCAGTTAACAGGATTGCACCTCTGTTTTTTTTTTTTTTAATTATTATTTCAGCATCATTTTCAGCATCATGATATTACCATAAACAACAGAAGTCATCATGTGTGTCAGTGACTAATGTTAAATGGTCACAGTTTTATATTTTCAGTCCCTCCATGAAACTTAACAGTAACTTAACAATTTAATCACATAATAGCTGATTACTCTGTTTAAATACACCCACATCTAGCGCAGAGTTTGGGATACAATGATACCTCACTTTATATTGCACATGTTCAGAGCTGCTTGGTGCAATAAGAATGCACTTGAAACATCAATGAGGCACATACTGTTTCTTTACTTTAACAATTTTACAACTTACTGCCATTGCTGTGTTACTTCACTGACACAGAAAGCTCTACATCTAAAAGATAATATGTTGTCAACACAAGTAAAATAATTATGAACTCAATTTGCTTCACTGTTCATTGTTCCCTTGTCCCTTTCAGTACCATGGAGAGCACCATTTAGGTAGACACGCTAAAACGCACATAAACTTCAACATTGAATAAGAAATAGTCAAGAAAGTCCAAAGAGCAACATGCTGTCAACATATAAATAAGCATCCTGTCATATATGCCAGCTTGTCATAATTCTGCTGCATCCTTGTCTTCTCTGTCACCCACCTCTGGGCAGGAATGGAAACAACCCCTGGTCCATTTACTGAGGTGAAGAGCAGATGGTTCAGGAGAAGATGTTTCTGTTTCTGCCATCTTTCACACAGACACCAGCACCGACAGTCCATTTCTGATTTTCATCATGTCCTGACTGGCGATAAAAATAAATCGCCAGACACAAGGACACAGAGACCAGTGGGATCCCATGATGCCACCTTCCAAATGTACCCACCTTCCACTGTATATGATACACTGTGTGCTTGTCTGTCATGCAGCATGTGGTGCATAGTAAATCTCTTTCCTTTGTGTTTATAGGCAGCCTCATGTGTCAAACATGCTTTTTTTGCCTGGGTCTACATGTCAAATGTTACATATATTCATGCATTCAGCTCAATTTATCTCACCGGAGACTCACTACACACATATATACATTATGTGAGTAGCACTGTGCTTCATAATGCAACAAAAACACAGGAATAACTACATTTGCATTGCAACAGTTTGGACAAACTACTGCACTGGACCATCTGTTTGTCATCTCACACAGAAAAATGCATTACCTTGAAACCAGTTCACCTCGAGTTCATTCTGAACCTTCCAAAAAGTCAAGTTATGCCGGTGATAGAAGCTCACATAAAGGATCTTGGGATTTTGTTTCCAATTTCTAAATAAAATAATTGAAAACATTTTAGTGAGACATTCTAAATTCAATAAAGTACTCTGGTCTTCTGTAAATCAAATCAGTTTCGATTTTGTTTTCCCTTCTCTTACAGTAGTAACAGGTCGATTCATATTTCAGCTGCTGGAGTCTGATACATTAACAGTGAATAATTGATTTACCTAGAAAAGGTCACATGAACTATTATTACTGCTTGTACTGTTTAGTACTGATTGGAAATACCTTAATTATCTGTTAGTACATGCAAAATCATAAACTGTACCTAAACACATTACTATTACTGGTATAGATCCAAGCCAAGTGATGAAGGAACCGGCTCTCATTAAGTTTTACTCATAACTTTAAATTTTTACATGGATCCCAAAATTTTATCAATGTTGGAAGTAATAACTTATGATGTAACAACTTGAACAAGAAGAAGCCGAAGAATCAGACTGATAGGAAGGAAGGATTGAAAAGGTGATGTCATAATTGTAGGACAACCATATGTCTGTCTGGAGGAGAAGAAGAACAACAACAAGGAGGAGGAGGAGGAGAAAAAAGAAGAAGGAGGAGAAAAAGATGAAGAACAAGAAGAACAAGAAGGAGGAGGAGAAAAAGAAGAAGGAGAAGAAGAAGAACAACAAGGAGGAGGAGGAGGAGAAAAAAGAAGAAGGAGGAGAAAAAGATGAAGAACAAGGAGGAGGAGAAAAAGAAGAAGGAGAAGAAGAAGAACAACAAGGAGAAAAAAAAGGAGGAGAAGAAGAAGGAGGAGAAGATTACGTGCAACACAGCAGGTGGAAAAGTCACGTTGCTTCACATAAAAATGTAAATTCAGAATGATTTCAAAGAAGTTGAATGGATGTCCCTGTAAATGCAGTTTGTGACAGACGGTGGGTGGTTATGTCATCTGTAACTCTGTCTTCATGACAGAGGGAGAGGTGATTGGAGGTGAGCCGGTGTCTGCAAAACCAGATCACATCTCACCAACAGACCAAACAAATGACAAAAAGACTGAGTGTGTGCCAGAAAGACCGGTCAGGATAAGGACGACAGCTCAGACAGACAGAGCCAGACAGACAGATAAACTGAAAACGAGAGAGATGCAGGGATGAGAGATGAAACAAACCCCAGATTTGACCTTCACATACAAAATCATTATTGAACTGGTACCAAACTAGACTGCTGATGTAATGACTTGGGGTTTAATCTGCTGACAATCTGCTTGTAACCCTTTAGAGTAAAGAAAACACTCATTGTAGTGTATTAGGGAGTGCTCCCACTACTTTTAAATGCAGAACTGATTAGATTTGAGTTTAATTTTTTGATAAGACAAGATCATCCTTGATTAGTTCTGCAATGGGTACATTTTCTATGCAAGAATACAGATGTGAAATGTAATTAAATTTTACTGGTGTGTCATCAAATATATTACACCTTACATCAGTCTGTATCTTCACAGCAGTATTTTTTTTAGCTTTTAAAGGAAACAGAACTGTGAATTACCACTGATTTAGTGGCCATACTTCTGATTTATTTGCTGCTTTGGTAACATTTCTATCAAATGCTGACCATGGAAAATTAAGTAACAGCTGGAGCAAAATGGTTGAAATGTGATGAATGTGCGTCTTTCAGTTGGTAAAGCTGATTACTACTGTACTGTGGTGCTGAATTATGGAATTCTCTTAATTTTTGTCTTTAATTTCATCCCTGTCTTTCTATATTCAAGAATAAGATAACCCATAAGTACCCAGAGTGACATTTATGGAAATACTGAAATCATTTTTCTCAATATTTAACTGTCCTTAAGTGATTTATCACCATTTGTTGTAATACTATGTTCTGTATGTATGAATTTGTGTTTTTTCAGTTAAAATCTGGTATTTTCCAACATTTAATTAATTAATCATGTAGATTATTATTATATCAATAATAGAGAAAACTGAAGAAAAATAGACTTTTTCAGCAAAATCTATAATTAACTGAACATAAATCTGATGTGTCCATCCACTGTCACTGATCCAACTCCATGGGGTTTACTGGTGAATCAATGTTGTAGAAGATAATAGTGTTGCTACGGTAACTACAGAGCCTCTGAACGTCCAAATGGGTCATATATGATGACCATGAAAAGACGAATAACTGTATTTTACTCCAGTTATTTACATGTATTAGTGGATCAACAGGGATTAAACAGTTTACATCAGTGGATGGTTTTGGTAGATGGTGGATGTTTGGGTCTTTATGGGTTAAGGCAGTTTTTCTCCACACATTCACCACATAGTGTTCTAAAAGCATTCAAAAAAGTTCAGTATCAGATATAATATGTTGCTGAATTATAGCTATTGATGCACTAATATGTTGCAGCAGGTTATGTTGGGACTTGTTTGATGATGATTTTTATTTTACAATCTAATATCTTGAATCTAAGTAAAATGAAAATACTCATCTTCAGTAAATGTACTCACACCATTCCACCTTTCACCGTTGACCCAGGTTTACACAAATATTCACTTGTTTTATGAGTTTTTTATGATGACTCATTTTCACTTAAGTACATCAAAACAATACAGAGGACACAAAACAAGACGGGGAAACGCCATGAAAACCATCTTGTATGACTTTCCTCAATCCCAGATGTACATTTTACACATATTTAAAACAACAGCAAATAAAATATAATATTTTGGAATTCTAATGACATGTGCCCGGAAAAAATTATTAGACCACCCTTGTTTTCTTCAATTTCTTGTTCATTTTAATGCCTGGTACAACTAAAGGTCCATT
>JAPQRP010000011.1:7785442-7808890 GCA_037367295.1 Apogon hyalosoma
TTTTTTAATGCATACACAAAAAAGTAGCTCTAGTATGTATCTAGTATGTATATATATGCTTTTTTTTAATCTTGAGTGTGGCATGTCTTTATTTTCTATTTGATAGTGGCTGCAGGTACAAAAATAAGTTTCATTGTGCACTGTACTATATGTATAGTAGGGCATGTGACAAATCCTCCTATCTTATCTTATCTTATCTTGTCTTATCTTGTCTTATCTTAAATAAAATCATAATAATCACACCGAACTTAAAACCACAATATATTAGTTAAATTAAGTCATTAAATATTGCATTGAAGCACAACGTAGGAGAATACTGCACTTAAAGTAACTGATTTTATGTGTTTGACTTGTGCATGATGCGTTTTAAAGTCTCCCTTATGTTGCTTTGTTTTCATCATATAGGATTAGATTCAACCTATATGATTGGATGACATAATCGTGGCACAGTGTTCCACATTAGTTAGCGCCCTTGGCTTGCAGTGCATCAGGCCTGCTGTGCTGCTGTCTGCCCAACAGCTGCACTGCAGTGTCAGGTTATGTAACTCCCTTGTCTGTTTGTGTGCGTTCACCCAGCCTGTACGTGCTTGGTAAAGCTCAGAAATTGCGCAAGGGAATTATACAGTTGAAATAATTCTGGAAACAATGTCCAACCAAATTTTAACCAACAATATGCTGATGCAAATGGGCATGATAAGAAAACAGCTTGTTGCACTATTCAGCTGCAAGACTGAAAAAAAAAAAAACAAACAAAAAAAACAACTGTATTTCAGACTAACAACTGTAATTAAAAACAAATAATACATTCAGGGCAAAAACACAAAAACAGTACTGAATTTAACAAAAACACACCATAAGGTTATTTTTCTGACATTGAACGTTTTTGTTTTTTTGTTTTTTTTTCCTCATTACGTTCGTTACGGTAACGTCCCCCTGTCTGTGGCCCCGCCCCCTCCGTACTGCCGCTGTCCATCCAGGAAAACTACGGCTGTCATTCTGTCAACTGTTCTCCTGTGGCTGTGAACGACTGGGCACACAAGCGACAGGTATTTACACATTTCAGTACATTTATGCAGCCTCTTCTCTCTGCATTTCATTGACGCTACGTCTCAACGTGTGGTGCGTCCCCCCTGAACACGTCTGGAACTGGCTAGGTTAGCTTGCACAGAGTTTAGCTAGCTAACGATCACCGTAACACCGGAGTTAATTTAGTGACATTAACGCTGTTATGTGGACTTTTATGCACATGTCTCACAAAACAAGCTCAAATATGGAAGAACACGACAACTGTCATTGCAAGACAACGGAAGCAAATGACTATACAAAGCTCCGCCTGTTTACTCCCGTTTTAAAGTTTGAATGCTTCATGCCTATAGTAGATATTGTTGTTAGCTTACATTATTTAGCATTCATTCATTCAGTGTTTTGTTTGGAATCACTGTGACCGACCGTGCATTACCTTTTTCCATCAAATTTTAACTTGACGGCCCCGCCCACTACAACCACATAAACTCCCCTTCAAAGATGATATTTGATTATAATTAAAAGTTATGGCAATTTATATACACGCCGAATTGGTAAGAGGTTCATATATTCTCAAGTGGGGTTGATTGTATGTGGTGTTCTTGCATGTTTTTCCCTCAACATGTAAAACAGGAGTAAACTCTTAGTTTTGTGAATAGACCATGGAGTACCAGTTTTTACCATAGTCTCAAACGTGACATGGGCCAAGTTGCCTATATGTCAGTTTATGTGGTATGGTTCTGGTGTGTCAACTAAGCCGAACAGTGAACTAAGTGTTTTATAAATAGATTGAGTGACATTAAAGGCTGAATTCCTGACCTTGTCCCATTCTGGCCGAGGCACTGCGCAGACTCAGTGGGTGGGTTCAGTGGGTGGCGTGGGGGTGGGGGGTTCAGTGACTCTGGATGCATTAACCTCCAAGTCCCAATATCACGGATCTGAGCCCAAAGCTGCACGAGAGGCAGTGTGGAATACAGCACGCAAGTACACAGACACATATTAGTCTCATAAACTACTCATAAAGATGATTGAACCATCCAAAGTCATCCTATGCAGAGCTCATACAGTTACTTAACAGATGCCCCCATGCAACCCCAGATTCCAATGGCAGGAGTCTTATCTCCTTTCCCAAAGCATCATAACTATCATGTGAAAAGGTGCTATGTATAGGTGTGCTAAACGAGTATGTATCATGTGTGCAGATTTCATATTGGGTGTAAGTCATGTCAATGCAGTGCTGGAGTTGGAAGTAGTACTGACATCCTTTACTTGGCGTTGTATTTTTAAGGGTGAACCCGTTTGACCTAGTTTAGTCGACAACAATGCATCGTATTCTAAAAGATCATCGTGCTTGCTTCAGCGTCAGACAATGCATTTTTCAGTGCATACAAGAGGACTTTTATAGAGTTTATGTAGCTTAAGAAAGAGGACAATTTTTAACTCAACCCATAAGGGAGAGGTTATCGCATGCCTTCAGAATCAAGACACTTGAAGATCTGGTTTTCATTGAAAGGGACGGATATGAAAAATTATAAACTGGTGAATTCATAAAGCTGTCAAACAAATGTAATGGAGTAAAAAGGCACATTGTTTGACTCTGAGAAGAGAAAGTGTCCTAAATGTCAGACATACTGTATAGGCCTCAATGATCAAATGTTTCTTACTGTTCTACATGCATTAAGAATATCTTTTTTAACTTGGTTGCTGTAGTTGCCATATTATTAACAGGTCAATTTTACACTAATTTGCATTGCAGTGTCTAGATTAACTGATAATTAACACAGTGTCCTAAGGAATATACACATTTAGTAACTTTGACCTCTTTCATTCTCAGTTTTTAAGGCTAGATCTGGCTAATTTTGGATTCTGAATGAATTTATAGTAGCAGATTGTGTTATAGTAATGTAAAATAGGTGGACTGACTTGTGTGGTCTGATGCAACTCTTACTTTGCATCATGCATGTCACAATCATCGTCTTGCCTAAAAACCCTCTGTAACCCTTTTTTTCCCCCCACAGCAGTCACTATCTTTTTGTAATGTTTGACATGTTCTTCTTGATCAGCTTCAACTTGTCAGTGTATTTTGTGTTTTGGTGTGTTTGGGTTGTATGGATTTTAATGTTCCTTATTGATATGTTCAATAAGCAGGTTTTGTTTACCCCACTTGTTGCACAGATATCAGTGTTCTGATTTCCAAACCTCTGATAGCTGAAAAAAGGTGCATGTTTGCATTTAACCTGTGGTAGTTTGACCCATTTCTTTACCATGTGTTGTAACTCTGATTATCACTGAGTGTTTCAGTGCTTTTGTATAAATTGTTTACATGAATTGAGTCATCCAACCTGTTCATTTTTCTAGTATGTGAGTGTGATTTCTGTGGATTTATTCAGCAGATGTAATTGCCTGTCTTCCTTTGTTAATTGTCCTTTTCTCACTGTTATTACTTCCTGCACTACAACTCCAAAAAAATACTTCAGTGTGTAGCAACACAGTCAGTTGCAACACTGGTCTAATATAATCAGAGTTTGATAATAATCTCTACAGAACTGAAACAATATACCAAGATAGTGAACTTGGACAGAGTGATCTATTTTTTACAGTTTAAGGCAGTTTTGGGTAGTGTGGAGCAGGGTGAGGGTATGTTTGTCTTTGGCTATTCATGATGTGGTTTATTTTTGAGGTCAAAAGTTTTAAAGGCTCATGTAATAAAAGTAATAGGAGTTTGGAGCAGGACGAAGCTGATGAGTACAAGAATATTTTAGGAAAATAATAAAATTTGATAAAATGGAGATAATCAGTGTTACTCAAAGCCTGTGATGCATTTAGTCCAAAAGTCCAAAGGTATTCAGTTTACCTGTCATAGAGGAGGAGGAAAACCAGAAAATATTCACATAGAATAAGATGGAATCAGAATTTGGACTTTTATTATTCCTCATCAAAATAGTTGTTGATTGATCTAGTAGTCAGTAGTGTAGTGGGATTCTCTAGACATTTGGCTGGTAGTGTCCAGGAGCTGAGGTATACTTTTTACATTGACTTCAGAGAGGACACAGATTTCACTATTTGTTACAGAATGAACAAGGCTGGTGTTTGGCACTGAGTCTGCTCATGCGATGCCCTTAAATAGTTTAAGCAATACGGGTGTTGAAAAAGATTGGATAGAAAAAGGTTTGTAACGGAGTTTGTTTGCCTGCCTGAACAAACACAAATCTTCACACTTGAAAAGTTCTGCTCAGTGGTTCAACTGCACTGACTTTCTTCAAGACAAAATCATGGACGCAGATAATGAATTATCCCTCAGATATATACTTTAAGCTATGAAATGGCTCTTTTTGTTTCATCAAAGTATTTTACTTCAAATCAGTCAACCTGCGTTATTATGGTCGTCAGTTGTAGTTTCAGTTAAAAGAAACTGCCGCTCAACTGCAAACTTTAAACAGAGGTCATAATTGTATTGATGCTATGAATAAGCTTTTGTTTGTTGCTCATAAAGTTGCAAGAATTTGCTTGTTTTATTCAGCCTGCAGCACACAACTCAAAGCTCTAAGTTACAGTTTACTGTCAAAGTAGTTTGATATTTTACATAATCTCAGTGAAATGAATCACACAGGCAGTTTAACAGAGTTTAAAAACTGTTTGTGTTTTTAAGGTTTAAATGTTATTATTTCTGACTAAAGATTCTGTTCTATTCAGTAATAACGCTTCACCAGGAGAAACATTAGCCTAAGTGAGTGGTGTTAGCGTCTCATGAGTGAAATGTCCATTAAAATTGGGTAATTGGCTTTACACAGGATTTCTCGGTAATTTTTACTCCTTCAAAACTGTCACCAAGGACTTGGATCTGAAAGCTTTTCTTTTAGAACTTTTCAGACTTTTATTCTGCATGATTACTACCAGTATGTACCAGTACCTTTCTCTGACATCACACTAAGTATGAACTCATAGTTGAAGATATTGTTTTGATCACTGCTCTTCTCTTCTTTGCAGGAGGCCAGGAATCAGTTCATTTTAAAGCGAGATCACCACAAGATGTTGCCTCAACACCTGAAGCAAATCAGAGTCCTCATGCTTAACGACAAAGAAAACTTAGAGAGAACCCTGTTCAGACTTGAACAAGGTAATTCTTCCAGTTCATTGCATGAATGTGTGATTGTATTGTGAAGAATGCACTTCTATAGCATAACAGCATTGAGAGGTATTTTGCAGGAGCAGGTATTCCTGAATCAATTAGACTTATTTTGTTGATACTGAGCTGTTTGGCCAAAAGATCATATTATGATCTTATGATGTAAAATTACAAGTAACCATGTGAAGCACAACATCTCTCCTCCTCTAAAATGGTGGCAAGTGAGAACAAAACTATAAGTTTTCCTCTAGTTTTCTCTAGTTTCTGAAGGCTTAGTCAGTTTGTAACAGCTTCTTTAACTAAATTTTCACCTTATTTGATATTTTCCCATACATGAAGCTGCGGTGTTTCCATTTTCTAGACTGTGATGGCCTAATTTGTCTTGCTCAAGTTTTATAATGAGTCAGAAACATTTTCACTGTAACATAATTGTAAAGCATCTGTGTAAATCAGACTCACTGCATGACAGAGTTGAGAAGCTGGATCTACTGCTACTGAACTTGTGGTATTTCCTTTTCCTTATTTCTTTAGTTGCAACAAAATAATATGCCTCACAAACTCTAATGAAGTGATGCTTTAATAGACAGATGCTAAAGTGTCACTATAAACTCACTAGACTGGTGTCATATGTTTGTGGCTTTAATGTTAGAACTCCATTGGTTGTAAAACATCAGTACAGAAAAACTGCTGTTGTTTTCACCACTGGATACAGCGGAGTTTGGTCCTGAAATTGCAGTGTTTCTTCTAAATAGGGTTTGTTTGATAAGAGGCTTATGAACCTATAAAGTTATTATTATTACCTTGTTTGGATGATTCCAAACAGATCTTTAGTGCAGCTACTGACAACACGAACTGTACAGAAAACAGGTGATTTGAGGTTTTAATTTGAGGTCTGTTTTCAGACTAAACACTCAGCTGATGAAACACATGAAGATTAAAAGACACTGTGTTATTTTGACTGACTGTCAAAATAACTGACTGTGAGGCGTGTGTGTTTTTTTTTAACTTTAAGGAGCATCAAACAAACTTCATACTTTATTCAGTGAGTGGATACATAGTGTTGATTCGTTGGTGGTCTTGGTGTGTTGTAGGTATGCTCTAGTATCTGACTTCCCCCTGTTGTTGATAGTTTGTAATATCAATACTCCATATGACCCCTTTAAGACAGTGAGATCATCCAGCCCTAATTCAAGGAAATGCACTCTCTAGTAGAAGGATACGCTGCAAAGTTCAAGGGTTGGCTATGAAGGACAAATGCCACAGAGATGACACTTAGTACAAATTTAATTTAACCCCATTGGAAGCTACATGTGTTTTTTTGGTGTCTAATAGATCAGTTTTAACCTGGTAGTGGCTGGTTTTGCACATTATGGAAGTATGTGAAAAATACTCATAAATGCCTATAGATACTACAGGGGCCTCAGAGTCAACCTATGAACTTTCCAGTCTGCCCTCCAACCCTGGAGTCAATTAGGTTAAAGTTACCAGAAGGTGCTTTACTCTGAGTATGAATGCCCATTGTGTGGCTGAGTACACTGTGAGTGGAATTGTGTGTGTGTGTGTGTGTGTGTGTGTGTGTGTGCGTGTGTGTGTGTGTGTGTGTGTGTGCGTGCGTGCGTGTGTGTGTGTGCGTGTGCGTGTGTGTGTGTGTGTGTGAGTGTGCTTTGGCTAAAGAAGGAGTATTTTGTCTTGGAGAGAGGTGTGTAGTTTGACATTTACAGCTCTCTGAACCTGAGAGGGATTATGTAGCTGGTAAAGTGGCCTATATATAGATAACCCTGACATGGTTCAGGCTCCAGAGGAACAGTGACTCTGACATATTTTGGCTGGTCCCACTATGACTCAGAGAAGGACTGCTTTTGTTTATAACAAAGCAGCTGAGTTGTGGCTCATGGTGTTTGATTGCTGGGTCTATTTTAAGCCATCTTGTGATTTTTTTTTTTTAATAAACCTAACAAAGTAATTAACCTGGAAAAATTGAAATGATAAATGTAATTAAGAATAGGTAAAAACAGTGACATTTTACAAAAGACATGAGTCCCTGTTTACCGAGTGAAAGCCCTTTCATCCACCACTATGTCCTCTCTGTGTGGACTTTGTTTATACTACCTTACTTGGCTTCCTAAAAGTTTCCCACAATACAAACTGATGAAATCATGGAAACATAGACAAACTGTGCTACCTAAGCTCTGTAGAGGCCAGTAGGCTGGGATGGAAGGAGCTGAAATGAAGATGTGCATTTAAAGACAGCTGGCTGTGTTTGCAGATTTAAGAGGACCTAATTGAAGAAACAGAATATAGTATTCATAACTATGTTTTAATCAGTGTATAATCACGGTGAAATCATATTTGCTGTTTTTTTTATGAGGTAAAAATAACTTAATAAAGATACAGCAACATGTTTCTACAGTAGCACAGAATTGACATATTTTTTAATTTTACTGTTTGGTGTTCGGCATTAATTTGCATAACTGTCAATTAGTATATTTGTCCACTTATCAAAAATAAATAAATAAATAAAAAATTGTGCCATCCTACATGTCATTTTCTGTGAAAAGGCCACCAGTGGCTGAGAAAATACAAAGTGTTTCATGAACCATTTGGTGTATCTGTGTTCATTATGTTATCAAAATGTGTGCGTTTTCTCAGGGTTCGAGCTCCAGTTCCGACTGGGCCCCAGTCTTCAGGGCAGGAGGGTTATGGTGCACACCAACTATCCATTGGATAGCCATCCATTTAAACGAGACAGCTTCCGTGCTTTGGCTTGGAACTACCCATCAGGAAGAGAAGATGACTCTGATAAGTTCTGCTCACTGGACCTCAAGATAGCTGGGTCGTATCAATACTACTTTGATTATGGGTAAGACCTTCCTGATAATGGACTGATTATGTACATTTGCACAATAGCATTAAATCATGAGCTACTGTCGGTTTTCCTGTTACTTCAGGGTCCATGTTCAGCCTTGGTACTGCATCAATACAACAGTTAGAACTCAAGCTCCACTGACCTGAGATTCTCCTTCAACTGACAAAGACCCTTTGATATGGTCTGACAGAAGAAATATATATCACGCGATTGCCCGATAAAGGGTTTTCAATAATGTTATAATAGGATCAACAATACCAAGTCCAATACAACACATGTACATTCTATGAATGCATCTACAAATAAACAGTATAAGGAATAGCAATCTTCAAATGTAATTTTTGAAGACAATACTGATGTGTTTGGGTTTCTGTAAGTGTTCTGTGGTCATTTCACAGCTAAGAATGCTAACTCTGCCAGCGAAGTTAAATGCAATTTTGAACGTGAGCAGAGATCAAAAGCATGATGTATTTCTGAAAGAGAATAACCACTGCATTTTCACTCTGTATATTTGACTTTTAATGCATTTTGTGTTATTAGTATGTAAATTTAAAGCACTATGCTGTTAAGTGTCTAAATAAAGCGTAATTGGGCAGTGATTGAATTGTGCTTTAGTGAATACCTATTTTTTCTTATAATTCATCCACTCACAGAAACACAGAGGAAGCAGGAAAAGGCTACATCGTGGTTGACCCGGTCCTTCGCATTGGAGCGGACAACCACGTCCTCCCACTAGACTGCATCACCATCCAGACCTACCTGGCCAAATGTCTGGGACACCTGGATGACTGGCCAGATAGACTGAGAGTGGCCAAGGAGGCTGGTGTGTGTTTGTTTTAGCCTTATTTAACATTTAAAAACCAGAAGCTAAGCTAAACTTATAGTTTTTTTCTTTGGACAGGATTGATTGCTAACACACAAAACAAACTGTAACATCAAGATAATTACTTCGTACATTTAATATACTGTGTGTGTTTGTGTTTTTCCCAGGTTACAATATGATCCACTTCACACCTCTGCAGACTCTGGGGGAGTCCAGGTCCTGCTACTCTTTGGCTGACCAGCTAGCCTTTAGCCCTGAGTTCAGCCCAAAGGGTCAGAACTATGGCTGGGAAGATGTGGGAGCACTGGTGGAGAAGTTAAGAACAGAGTGGAACATGTTGTGCATCACGGATGTTGTGTATAATCATACTGGTGAGTGACAAACTAATTAAGACTCAAACAAAAATAACAAGGTTACAGTGATATTTCAAACTAGCACAGTGTTATCAGATCTTCTAAAGAATAGTTAAAGATCCGAACAGGCTTTGAAGTTATTTGATGTGATGGTGACGAAGTAGGTCCAGTTGTCCATGGTGTTTCCAGGTCGAGTTCATTAACCTTATTTCATACTGACAGGGTGGTTAGGGATCACTGATATTTGTGTGACTATATCAAGCCCCGAATTGGTTGAATTCGGTGGTATCAGCATGATACATCAGAAAAGGCTTCAACGCTAGCTCTGGTTTATAGTTTGTAGAGTTTATAGTATGTGATCTGCATACTAAAGTGGCCTCCAATGTCACATGACTCCAGTCAGGCTTCTCTGGAGCTAGGAAGCAGAACAAAACCACTGGAGCCTCAGTATGTTCATGCGAATTATTATAGTTATGTTCCCTCCTCTCTACTGTTTTAATTTAATTTTTATTCATATATTTAAATATACACTATACAGCCACTCTTGTTTTTTGTACAGGAATTCAAAATAGGAAGTATCTGTAATACTCTTGTGGGTTCAAGATCCTCATATAATGATGTAGAAACACTAGAGTTGTGACTAGACATGTAACGATGAATACACTTGCATACTATTACTTGTGCTCTGTTAACACAGAGTGCTCCCAGTAAAGGTCAAATTGTAAAACGAGCTTTAATGAAGGTTAAGTACAGACTAAATGTATTTCCAGTTTCACTGACTATCAGCCTTAGTTTGTATAAAATGCAAATAACAATTTGGATTTTGACAAAACTGTCAGAGACAGCCCTGACACTGGTCATTAATACATTATCACCAATATCCTGACAGACAAATATGCAGGCTGAAAAAAAAATACAGTTTCTTATTCTGTGTGTGTTTTTTTTTTTTTTTTTTTTTATTTGCAGCTGCTAACAGTCCATGGATCAAAGAGCATCCAGAGTGTGGGTATAACCTGGTGAACTCTCCTCACCTGCGTCCTGCCTGGGTCTTAGACAGAGCTATATGGCATTTAACTACCAGAGTAGCAGAGGGACGGTACACAGATAAAGGACTTCCTGCTGATATCACCAATGACAAACATATGAATGTGAGTACTTTGACTCTTTAGGCAAGTAGATTCATCTAATAAATAAGAAATTACATGTATAATATCAATGTTTTACAGTTTTTGTTAGTATTTAAAAAAGCATTATCACCAAATGGATATACTTGTAGGGGTTTTGACGTCTCTGGGGGAAACATCTAAAAATAATTATGTGTGTTTTTCAGGCAATCCGCAGTGTGATGTGGGAGGACATATATCCTCAGATCAAACTGTGGGAGTTCTTCCAGGTCAAAGTGGACAGTGCTGTGGACCAGTTCAAAACCCTGCTAGAAAATGGTGTGTATATGATGTGTAACATTAAAATAGTGTGAAGTGAGCACTCATTTCACCTCACTCTAATATGACCAATCTCAAGGAAAAGGCTAATGCTCTGTTACATATGAAAACAAATAATCTGCTTGGGAAAACATTCAATAGACATAATACTGTCTGTCATTCCCTGTCTGTGTTTTAAGGTGCAAAGCCAGATCATAGTAAAACTGGAGGAGAAAAAGGCCTAAAGATCATCCAGGATCCAAAGTACTGTCGCTATGGCAACACAGTGGACATGGACTCTGCTCTGGAGACATTTGTACCTCACAGGTCTGAGTCAAAGCACAAAGCTGAAGCTGTTATTGTTCACATTTTTTGGTGTTTCAGTGTTGGGTTGGTTATAGGTTAGATATGTTGTTGCTGGATCTAAATTGCATGACTGTGCTTGACATTTCAGTTATCAGTATAAGTTTTAAAAAGAAGGCAACTGCTGGTATTCAGTGTTCTAACAGTGTTGATACAGTCCAAGTGATGAAATATTATTCTTATCATTTAAGCAAGTTGAGAAAAATGGTATAAAACCTCTCTGTTAGTAACACTTACCTGATCCAGCAAAGCCTTTCTTTTGTTATTCCAGCAGACGGTTATTACTCTTTATTCGTGTATGGAGTAATATTTATACTGTAATGTTTTCTGTCTGTGCAGTTCATCTCCACAACATATAGAGGAGTGCTGTGGCTGGTTGAAACAGAAGCTGAACGATCTGAATGAAGAACAATATCACATTGTTCACCAGCATCAAGAACAGGTAGGAAAATAAAGTTATTCTAGTTTCAAAAAGCATTTACATATAAAACCCAGACACGTACATGTGATAAAATTACACACAATATCTGTGAACAGGAACGTAACCTCATGAGGAAACATTTCTGCTCCATGTACATAAATTCATTCTCATAAGTGTGGAGTTCGTTCACTCTTCAAGCTGACTTTTGCAGCTTTAGATACTTTACAGTGGCTGACGTCTCCTCAATTGAAATAATAATAGTATGGAATATAATATTTCCATATTATATCCCACAGTCTCTGACCTCTGACTCCTTTGGCATCAGAAACATCTATAATTGGAAAAACTAAGCATATGATTATAGCTAAATCCATCACTAATATTCAGTTTATTGGGTTGTGTATCAGTGTTAATATTTGATAGCAGTTTACATGTCTGGTACCGTCACTTTTATCACTTTATGGAGAATAAGCCATGAAAGGCAGAGACAATAACTGGCTTGCAGTTTCCTTATAAGGGGGTGCTTCTATGAAACTGGTCCCTAAAAACAGGACATGGGGCTAAAGATTCAAATCAGATGTAGACTAATGTTATGAAGCAAGTTTGGAGGCACTTTGGGTCTATTTTGAAAATAAATATTTACTGAGATAAAAGAGAGACTATTTTTCAGATAGAACACATTTTATATTATTTTCATATTAGTTTTATACAAGAATCCGCATGTAACACAGTAAAAAGGACACGAAAATTACACACTGCTATTTTTTCGAATATCTTTTTATTCTCTCACAGATACATATTTTGGGAATTGAACCAGTTATGCAAGGTAGAGTGTTTCAGAAAAATGTCCACTGTTGCAAAATCACTCTCGATTTATTTTGTTTTTTTAATGGGCAGGTTCTGTGTATAACATGAGCGAACATGATGGGTTACGCACGAAACCTTGAATGAGACTGCTGATTCATGAAAAACCCGCATGTCTGGATTAGAAAAACCACTAGGATCGACACATTTCACACAGTATCTTTATTTATAGTCTATATAAGACCAATTCAAGCCATGTTTTCCAGATCAAATGCACTGACACCTAGGTAGCTTTTCATGTTCCAATTTTGGTCCTATTTTTGGCCCCAATATTTTATTAAAAATTCATTAATTTTGGGATGGCTAAGAGCAAGAGTATAATTTTTTTTTGCATTTATCTGAGGTCATTAGGTACATCCTGGGGGGAAATATGTCTAAATTTATCTTTTATCATTGGGTCTAAAAAGCTGGAAAAGTACCAGGTACCAAAATGAACCCAGTTTCATAGAAGCACCCAAATATATATTGATTCTGACTTTTTGCTCTGGTAGCATTAAATCCTGTGCACAAACTTAATTCAAGAAAGATGCACTAGATTAAGTGAAATGCGATGAGGGAGTTGGGAGCAAGACATTATGTGGAGAATGTAGAGCAGCAGCATGTCATGACTAAGCCTCTAAGGAAAGGTCAGACATGTAACGGCAGCAGAGCTTCAGCCAAACTCGACACCTTCTGGCATGATGTACAAGTCCTTCATGTTTTATTTATTACCTGCACACCAAAATAGTACAGCCTTAGAAGTTAGTGCAAGTTGGATTAGCATTTACTGTAAAATACTGTTTTTATCACTTTTTATCATGATACAAAACTGTCTCTTTTTCCTCCAGGCTGTCAACTGCATTCTGGGAAATGTAGTCTACGAGCGTCTGGCTGCCCATGGACCCAAACTTGGCCCTATTACCAGAAAAAACCCTATAGTTACCAGGTAAGGGACTTAAAGTGCTTGTTTTAACAACCAGGGAATTAGAAGCACAGAGTAAAAAGCAGTGGTCCTTACACTTAACACACTCATGTGTCCTGTATTCTTAGGTAGTGTGTAAAGTCTGCTGTGTAAGTTGAAGTATGTGTTTAAATTCTGTACTGTGTGGTAAAAGCCTTTAATCTAAAAATTATTGTAGTTTCACCTACATACACATCAAGGAAAAATTGAAGAATGCTGTACCAGTTTGCAGCAGGGTTCTATTTCATGTAAAAACACACGCATCATGAAAGATTTTTATCATGGTAATTTATTATGGCACCTTGACAAAACACAAACAAAAATCAGTAAAAAGTAAAAAAATAGATCTTAACTTCTCTTATATGAGCCTTTTTTAAACGAAGCAGTATCACCACTCACTGTGCTGCATACTTCCTTTAAACAAATACAGTTTTTTTTAACAAATGTTGAATTTAAAACCTTTCAAATGTAAAGATATTTTAAACAAGGATTGTCAGTGTTTTACCTCAACCAAAAGCAATAAATGCAAACAGGATACATAATTATGCAGTTCACGTTACAGTGAAAGAGCATGCTATTTAACAGAGGAACAATTTTTAACCCCGTTTTTTTCCAACCAGACTTATTAATGAGAGAGCAAGAAGAATACGCACTCCTGCTGATTCCTGTTGGATGCTGTTTTTGCATCTCTGTCTGCAGTGAAAATGCTCTGATGTTGACCCACATGTTTTCATCTGTCAGGTATTTCACCTTCCCATATGAGGACATGACTCTGGAGCAGGAGATGCTGCTCCTGGACAAGCCAGACAAGATATGTCACTTCCTGGCTCATAATGGTTGGGTGATGGGTGATGATCCACTGCGGAACTTTGCAGAACCAGGTAAACTAAATGCAGTGAAGACATGGGGATACAGAACAACAGATATTAATCCTCATTCCACATCTTGCAGATTCCACATCATACTTAGTATTAAACAGTAATCAAGACAGAATCTCTGTTAAAGTGATTGCGTCCATGTGAATGGGTGTTTGCTTAATTCAGGCTCCAATGTGTACCTGCGTCGGGAGTTGATCTGCTGGGGTGACAGTGTCAAACTGCGCTACGGCAAAGGGCCAGAGGACTGTCCTTACCTGTGGGATCACATGAAGAAATACACGGAAATCACAGCCCAGTACTTCCATGGAGTCAGACTGGACAACTGCCACTCCACTCCTTTACACGTTGCTGAGGTACAACTGAAACTGAAAGGATTTTGATATATAACCTTCCACGCTCCATAATTCAGTTGTGTTCATAAGTTTACATACACTGACAAAACGTGTGAAATATTATGTGTGTCTATTGCTATGTTTTATTTTAATGGTTGTGTTTTTTAGATGCCTTGTAGTTTAGTTTGAATCCCATGTGAAATAAAAGAAATTGGTTTTACTAGATCACTCATGTTTTCATTAAAGAATGGTACATATTTTAGTCATTTTGCCAGGGTATGTAAACATATAAGCACAACGGTATAAATAGCAGATTCGAGGAATATGTAGAAAATTTTGTGGCGTAAAGGGTAAGGGCAAAAGTGTAAGCTGAAGAAATTGGTTAAAGTATGGGTCTAACAGCAGACTCTTCTTCTGTCTTGTGTCTGTGTGTAATGGTGCTGTATTTTCTTGTCCAGGCCATGTTAGATGCAGCCCGAGCGGTCAGACCCAATCTGTATGTGATAGCAGAACTGTTTACAGGCAGCGAGCTCATTGACAATGTGTTTGTTAATCGACTGGGAATTAGCAGCCTCATACGAGGTACCACTCTGAAATGCATGAACTAATGTTGTCTTTTTTGTCTTTTTCTTGTCCTTTCAATGCATCTCCATGCTTATACTTTCCCCCTTTCTACTTCTTTCACTCACTGTCTTGTTCTTAAACTGCATGTTGTGGTTGTTTTGAGGCTTATTATTATTATTAACTGGCTGTGTTCCCTCTCCTCCTTGTTTCTCCCATACTTTTTAAACTTTTATTTCCTCCTGACTTGTGCACCCTCCCCTGTGTCTGCTCCTTTGCTGTGTTGACCTGCTGTGATTAATCAGTTTATGCTGGACGTGGCCAGAAGCGTGTGTCCTAACCTGTATGTGGTGGCTGAGCTGTTTACCGGCAGTGAGGAGTTGGATAATATCTTCGTTACCAAACTAGGCATTTCATCATTAATACGAGGTACAGTAATGTGTGTTCGTGCATGCAAAAACTACACACACTCTGGAGTTGTCTTTGACATGAATTAAACAGTGGACTGTACTCTATAATGGGTTACATCTCATTGACATAAAGAGTTTGTGCTTTTCAGGACTTAACATGTTGATCCGACCATATTTGTAGCTTTTTGGCATCAGACATTTAATTCCAGTTACCTTTTATGATTTTCATTTAGTATAATGTGTCAAAAGGGCATTTCATTTGTATTCCAAAAAGTTATTAGCAGTAGTCATCAGTCCTCTGTTATTTTCAAAGTCAACCATTATTTACAATGAGTGAAAATATGATTAAAGTATATAAAGTAAGTCGTAGTGCGTTAACCTTTAACCTTTTAACCATAAGAGAATAGAGAGACAGATTAGAGAGTAGAGAAGATTTTAATATTTCTTAAAGTGGTCAAATGAATGTTCACATTTACCATTTTTTGCTTTTTGAACTTTTCAGGCTTAAAAATTATCTTACATTTAAAGAAAAAGTTAAACGTTAACATTGAATGGATTGATGATAATGATTAAATGTAAAGACTATCCTGTGTAAATTGAATACAGTACACATCCCTGAATGAGTATCATGCTTTAAATGTGTTAGGATATACTTAAGGTTGCATATTTATGATAAAGCTTTAATACTAGTGCTTTTTTTAGAGGTTATAGAAGTACTCCTGGGTAGCAGTTAGGGAGACAGAAAAACAGTTTTTTTGTTTTAAAAATCAAAATGTCTTACCAAATAATAAACCATGTATCTATACTATTGCTTCCACTTTTTCGGTAGGCAGATCATGTATTAATTATGAGAGGAAATAAAGGCATCCAGTAGCTTATATGATGCATATAAATATGAGTTAAATATGTAAAAAAGCAACGCATACAAACAAACGTTTTCAGCCCTTATGGAGTTGCTTGTATAGCTGAAACACACAGACTAACTAAATGAGTACTAGCTGAAACTGCAACAAGCTTGAATGTGTGTATTGTGCCTTTACTGCATCAGCGGTGTGGATTCTTGGTCATAACTAAAATACAAACCATATAGTCACTGTCTGCCGTCTGTCCCGTTGACAGAGGCCATGTCAGCAGGAGACAGCCATGAGGAGGGACGACTGGTCTATCGTTACGGCGGTGAGCCAGTCGGAGCCTTCGTGCAGCCTAGTCTCCGCCCACTGATGCCGTCCATTGCCCATGCCATGTTCCTCGATGTAACCCATGACAACGAGTGTCCCATACAGGTGAGTGACTCATTCTCAAATCAGTGATGATAAATACCCTCCTTAAACCACAATTAAATTATTTCAAACATAACAAGAATTACATTAATTCTTGATGTAGGATTTTCCCCCTAATTTATTTTATGTCTCTTGGTGCTGCCTTCTGTTTGGGGTGAAAAACTCAGCTACGTTCAGCGTTGGACTCTCTGCCCAGTTCAGCGATTGTTTCCATGGCCTGCTGTGCCACTGGCTCCACTAGGGGATATGATGAATTAGTGCCACACCAGGTAATACATGATTTTTTTTTTTTCTGTAGAGATAAACTCTGAATTTATTCCCCATTAGTATAAATGTTATGGTTCTTAACTTAGACTCTAGAGACTTAAGAGTATTTCAAGCATCCAAAAATAAAGTAAGTTTGTCAGTGATGCTATCTTAATTCACCACTGGTAAATATTGCAAATCTCAAATTGTGTCCTTTCTTAACAGATTTTGAAGTGCTGTGGAACAGTTATGTAAATGACATGACACAATGGTATCGTTTTAGTAGGGATATCCCATTCAGTTGTCTTTGCCCCAATCCCAGACCGAGTTAATAGCCTGAACAATTCAATACAATGTGTGTGCTCGAAAGTTGAATAGCTCTGCAGTTCAGTAACAAAAAAAAATTTTTAAAAAACTGCATGAATTCATACTGTTTCTCTAAATTCCTTGGTCTGAATTTGTGCAGTACCATGAAAGATACATCTGTTTTTATTTGCATTATAAAAGTCAAATTGAATTGAAATTAATTGAATCAATAGAATAAAATGTAAAAACCCTCAAACTCATTTTAGTTGTAAATCTATAAGTACATTCAGTCACCATCTCTGTTTTGGCCTCATTAGGAATTATCTTCGAAGTATTCATTTTGTATTTGGGTCATATTATGTATTCTGTTGAGTGTTTATTTTGTACTTGGCAAAATGTTGGCATGGTTGATGTTGTTTTCCAATTCAGAACAATTTCCTCACTGCAGACATTTTTTGCTATTTCCTAACACAAATTCACCTTTTAATTTATGACACCTACACAGCAGCAAATGCAAAACAAACGATCAGTGTTTGGTTCATGTGTAATAAAACTGATAACTAGCTGTTGATATTCAGATTTGTGTATTGTATATTATATATTTTGAACTTTAGCTTATTTTTTAATTCTCTTACTTCTTTTTTTATTTTATTGTAGTTTTTACTGCAAGCATCTTACTTACTCTATGTTCTATGTATGCACCAAACCACTGAAGCAAAGTCCTAGTAATGTGGACCTTGTTTACTTACATGGCAATAAACACAATTCTGATTTTCCTTGATACTGGTTTCTCAGATTAGATCAGGACATAACTAAACATCATCTGTATGCCTGTCTGTGTTTA
Organism: Apogon hyalosoma; assembly: GCA_037367295.1. NCBI lineage: Eukaryota > Metazoa > Chordata > Actinopteri > Kurtiformes > Apogonidae > Apogon > Apogon hyalosoma. The sequence goes on from JAPQRP010000011.1 coordinate 7,803,500, forward strand.
GATCTCTGTGGTGAAGGAGGAGAGATTTTACGCTAAGTGGAACCCATCAGCATCCCCATCCTCTGCTGGGGAGGTCGGACCTCAGTCTGGAATCATAGCGGGGAAACTAGCACTCAACAAGCTGCACCAGGAACTGGCTGCCCAGGGATTCATCCAGGTACAACACTGCATCAGCTGTTAATGCTGGTACTACTCAAGGCCCATGTTTTATGCATGTTTTGGTTCATTTCTTTTTTCCTCATCTGGAACATGTTTTGCACAGGTGTATGTAGATCAGGTTGATGCAGATATTGTTGCCATCACTCGTCACTGTCCCAGCACCCATCAGTCCGTGGTGACTGTGTGCAGGACTGCATTCTGGAACCCGAAAACCCACCAGTACAGCACCACTGTCCCACCTATGTTCATACCAGGTAGGATGTTCATAAAAATGCCTGACCATTATTATTATTTAATGTTTCTCTCACTTGAGCACACCTGACCTTCTAAAATCAATATTAAAGTTAAAATAATTCAGTATCTGCTCTTCCCATGTGCAGTTTGACTTCTCTCTCTGTCTCTCTTCAGGAAAGATAGAAGAGGTGGTGTTGGAGGCAAGGACAGTAGAAAGGGATGCTGGGAGTTACGTGAAAGATGACAGCTTCATCAATGGCATGCCAGAGTACACTGTGGAAATAAAAGAGCACATACCGGTAGACATGTCAGATTTATGGTGCATTGAATCTTTGGGCTGTGTTAAATGAAAATGAGAACGAATGACTGAACACATAACTAACAGCATTCGTAATATGTGTACAGTTGGAGCAGAGTACAGTGGTGAAGCAGGCTGGGGTGACATCTAAAGGCCGATCAGAGTTTGTGCAGGAGATCACGTTCCAGAAGCTGACGCCTGGCAGTGTTATCGCCTTCAGGTAATTCACACACCACACTACAACAGAAAAGGAAATGGAGTGTTTGTTATTGTTCTCACTTGTAACCAATGCTATTTTCTTTGATTAACAGGATTAGTTTGGACCCCAATGCCCAGAAGTTGGTGGGGGTGTTGAGGTATTATCTTTCCCAGTTCAGCCCCAAATACAAGAGAGGCAGTACACCCGATGAAAACCCACCAGACGCACTGCAGAAACCACTGTCACAGTGAGTCCACATCCACAGAAACTTCCTGCCATTCTTTAACAAAGCATTTTTTGTACAATAGATTTATCGTAAATGTAACCTGAGTAGACAAAAAAGGAATATGAGGTCTGATAACAGTGCTTCGTGGTCCAATATTTTGTTCAGTGCTGTTTTCTCGCTTTGACCGGAGGGTAAATAACTTTTAGTGGAGATACTGAAGTCCTCTGAATCCATTTTATTGCGGTGTGTTTTCAACAGGATCATGTCTAAGCTGACATTAGCCGACCTGAACATCCTGCTGTTCCGTTGTGAATCTGAAGAACAAGAGGATGGCGGAGGCTGTTACAGCATCCCAGGATGGGAAACCTTCAAGTACGCCGGACTGCAAGGTACATAAAGTAAACAGGGCAATGCTGCACTAGTTAAAATAGTTCCAGATTTGTTTTTTCCACTTTGGTATTCATAATTGGAATATTGTCCTTAAATTGATCAAATGGCTAATGGCATGTAAAATCAGATGGATAACTGAAACCTCTTCGGTTGAGGTTGATGCCTTTTTTAGCTTCTTTAATCCAAACGCACACACTGATTAAAATGAATGAGCTGTGTAAGATTTGTTTTTCTTTTCTTATTAATTTCACCTCACTCTCAATCTCAATCAATTCACACTCATGTCACCTTCACATTGATCATTTCCTTTAGTAGTTTTAGAGAATTAATAAGGCATTTAATTTTACACTTTTACATTTTCAATTTATTTTCAACTAGTTTAGATTCAGCCTTGACTAAAATGTTTATTTCATGCTTGCTTCAGGCTGACCATAGTGTTCTTCACCAGCCTGAGCATGTGATTACAGTTGGATCCAGCTGAGTATGATTCTTGTTGGATGATCTCTGCAGGTCTGATGTCGGTGTTGGCTGATATCCGTTCCAACAACGACCTGGGCCATCCTGTATGTGCTAACCTCAGACAAGGAGACTGGCTCATAGATTTTGTGTCCAAAAGACTGATACACAGAGAGGGACCACTGGCACAGGTGAGGCTTGAACACATTCGACTGTCAATTACCTTTAGAGATATTATAGTGCCAGCAGTATTTGGATTTGGACATCTATTAATAAAATGCCATTTTGTGAATACTACCAATGTGTTCTGCCATTTTGGAAGTGACAAAAATTGCCATTTCAGACAATGTAAACAGAATCTGTCTAATATAAGTCTAATATTGTGTTCTTCAATTTCTTGTTCATTTTAATGCCTGATAGAACTAAAGGTACATTTGTTTGGATAAATATAATGATAACAACAAAAATAGCTTCTAAGAGTTGAATTTCAGAGCTGATATCCCATCCATCCATCCATCCATTTTCCATGTTTTCTTGATAATAACCAAAATCACTTCAGGTCTTACATCAATATTTATGTCATTGTACTGACAAAAACAGTGCTTTTATTCATTCCATGTTTTCTTTTCTGTCTGTTTTAGTCACATGATACACACAGGAGTTAGTACTGGACTCCATAACCATTGTTTTTGATGGTCTACTAATTTTTTCCGCGGCTGTATTCTAGGGGAAGCTAAAGTTTCAGTGACAAATATCCCAATGTTTTTGCTTCTAACAGATTGTTTTTACAGTATCATTGTAATGTAACATAACCTGACCCTGTGTGTCTGTCTGCAGGTTGGTCAGTGGTTGGGAGCCATGTTTAACTACTTGAAACACATCCCACGCTACCTCGTCCCCTGTTACTTTGACGCCATCCTAGTGTCAACCTACACCACCGCTCTGGACGCCACTTACAAACAAATGTCAAAGTAGGTTAACATATGTGTGCTGTAAATGAAGGAAATGTGATGTTTTGATGTGAAATTAACATCTAGAAAGGATTCTGTTCAGTAACATTTCCTTTGTTTTTGCTTCAGCTTCATCCAGACTGGCTCCAGTTTTGTCCGTCACCTGGCGCTGGGTTCAGTCCAGATGTGCGGCATTGGACGCTTCCCTGCCCTCCCTCCTATTTCGGATAAAATTGACGATGTCCCTTATCGTATCAGTCCGATCACGAGCCAAAAAGAGCAGTGCTGTGTCTCGCTAGCTGCAGGTAACCTAACAAAACACATACTGTCATGTTGCTCCTGATGCTAAACTGTGGACAGTCATTCTGATGGCATTTAGTATTGGCGCAGGTCTTCCTCATTTCTCCTCTGGGATTTTCCGTTGCTGGGGTAGAGACACTTTCATCGCCCTCAGAGGACTGATGCTGCTCACTGGAAGACATATTGAAGCTCGGTACGTGAGGATGTGGACATGAGGGTATTTCCTCTGTGCTTTAGCTTTAGTTTCCAGTATTATTGAAACTAAATACAGTTTCTTATGGAGTTACTCACAGCATTGCAAAATTGACCGTGTTTCGTGGTCTCCATAGTAACATCATCCTGGCCTTTGCTGGCACGTTGCGCCATGGTTTGATCCCCAACCTGCTGGGTGAGGGTCGCTGCGCCAGATACAACTGCCGTGACGCTGTGTGGTGGTGGCTGCAGTGCATTCAGGTATAAGAAAACTCATATGGATAAAATAAAAAAGAAAGAAGGGGCAATAGTGAACACATCTCATCAAACGTTATGCTCATCCAGACATTTTTAACTCTGTATTATAACTACAATGGGTGAATCAATAGCATCCATGCATTATATTTGCTTTAAAAAATTACTTTCAAGGAAAAAACTAAAAAAGTATGTGTATTTTTAGTTTTTTAACTGTCTTCATGAGATTCTCCAGCTAATATTGAACTATATTTAACCAGTAGTAAACTTAAACAGTGATTAGTCAGGTCACTTACATGTTCTTGAATGAATATAATAGTTTTAGCAGTGGTTAGACTTTTATTCTAGTTTTAACAAATTGAGTCATGCGGAATGCTCTCAGCCTAATAACTACAAGACAGTTTGGTTGTATTTAAGAATAACTGGCTGCTCTTTTTGCAGTGTGAATGTCATACAGATTAATTTTGTGTCTTTTTAATTGCTGTGTCTAATTAATAAATTATCCAACTTTAACAGCTGCATGAACACAAATGATCATGCACTCATGACAGAAACATGTAATATAAACTTGTCTCTTAGGCTTTGTTGTGCACTGTGTTTTTCATTTAAGGACTACGCGACCCATGTTCCCCAAGGGCATGAAATTCTCCATTGTCCTGTCACTCGCATGTATCCAACGGATGACTGTGAGCCCTGCAAACCTGGAGAGGTGGTACGTACAGCTGATAAAGACACACAGTCAACAGGTTGAGACTATATAATGTAAAATGTCCAAACATTAGGGCTTTAAATACTCATTTCAGTCACACACACATTGTTGAACACTAACATGATGTATTTATGGTCATACTGACATATCCGTTACGTCTTTGGTCCATGCAGGAGCAGCCACTGTATGATGTGATCCAGGAGGCTCTGCAGCGCCACCTAGAGGGAATCTCCTTTAGAGAGCGAAACGCTGGATCCAAGATTGACATGAACATGAGAGATGAAGGTAGGACACAGTATGAAAGAACCAAAAGAATTTTTAAAAAATATCATTCTATGGTCCGTCTTTCTGAGTTGTTGCTTTCGTTCCCAGGGTTCAACGTATTTGCTAAAGTGGATCCAGCCACTGGTTTTGTCTCTGGAGGAAACCGCTTTAACTGTGGCACATGGATGGATAAAATGGGAGAAAGCGAGAGAGCGAGGAACAAAGGAATGCCTGCAACTCCGAGGTATCACCAATACACCACCCCACGCACAACACACACTTCAAATCAATTAAATTATATATAAAAACAACTTTTCAAGCACCTTAAGTCACTTAGACCATCCCTCACAGCAGTGAAAGAAGTTAGATGGAATCTCATTTATAGTTTCACCTTTGCCGAGATGTCAGGCGAGCCTAAGTGATACTGTAAAATCGGATGTAAAACGTGCAGATCTCCGACTGGTTCATCCAGAATTGTTGCTACATCAATACATATGTCCATCTTTATTATATCCCCGAACAGAGTTTCAGGGATATTATGTTTTTGGTCCAACCGCCGCCGCCGGATATCCTTCATGTTAACGTGATAACTTGAAAAATATTCAGTTAAGAAATTCCATATTTTCCATATCAATGAATATTATGAAGAGGAAGAACTGATTCGATTTTGGACGATTTACCTTTTGTAGATTGCCCACAAGGGGCCGCTCAAAAGTTTAAAATCACTAAACACTCTTTTGTTCATATCTCTGGAACTAT
>JAPQRP010000011.1:7823937-7834564 GCA_037367295.1 Apogon hyalosoma
TAGCTGTGCAGCACCTGGAGGGTTCAAATTCAAACTGTATGAACTATTAGGGTCCAAATACACAAATAAATGAACCATAGACAAATAAAAGTGGATTTAGATAAATATGAGCCCTTTAATGTAATATATCACAAACTAGCGCGTTGACCTGTGGGGATCCACAGGTTCTAGATGTGGTAGTTTTTATGCTGTTGTGTATTCCTGCATGCTGTACTGCATTTTTCCAGCAGTCACCACCAAAGCATTGCGGGCATAGCAACGTGATTGTAAGGCTATTTTATTCCCAAATTACTAATATCTCCCAAAATATCGGTCCTATCAACTTGTCGTTTTTGCTGCTGTCTTCCTTGACCAAAAATACATATGTATGCCAAACTGCAGCAGTCAGCTCTTTCCGGATTGTGTGTGAATCCCCGGACACACACACACACACACACACACACACATAGAGGCCACTTAGCTTTTATAATAATAGATGCAGGGAGTGTCCAAAAACTTTTTTCCACCTCTGTATAGTGACTCTTCTAGAATGGATGAAGACAATGAGAATGTCTCACATCTACTGTTGTAGCTGCTCTGTACATGTGTTGGATTCAGCGCTAATAAGTGAAAGAGGAAACACTAGTACTGTGACAGGATTTCACCAGGGGAATGATTACTGATTAGCTGTGTTTCTTGGTGTCACATGAGCTACAGCCCAGAAATAGTGACAAAAACATACAGTATATTATAAAACCAGCCTTGAGTTGTGGACCACAGCTGAGACGGGTCAGTTCAGTTTCAATTTATCTGCGACGTTTTTCGTGCAAACTCCTGAAATGGTTTTGGTCTGAATTGGTGGAAACAGGTCATGGTATGTTTTGGAACAGGAGATGACCAGCCTGACCAAACAGGGGTTCAGTGGCACCGTTTACGTGGTCCAGTCTGCACGAACAACAAAGCTGCCGTATTTACTGAGTAAAGGTGGCGCTCCCTCTTTAGCAGATTATAGTACCATAAAAAGAAGTGAAGGAGCAGCATAGTGGGGTTACTCAAAGTCAACATGGATCGATATGTGCATAAAACAGGCAAATTAACAAGAAACATGAACAGGAAGTGAGTTCTAATTCTAATCCTAATCCTCGTTTTTCTTCACATTGTCTGGAATTTACTGTAAATGTGAGGACGCGAGAGTAAAGGGACGACATTAACAGACAGAGAGTAAAGACAGTGACCACAGATTGACCTTTGACCCCAGAGAAAGGGTGCGCAGGTATGAGTTTAACATCAGTGTCAGAGGCCTGATGTTGCTAGCAGCAGGCGTTTGTGTAGCACCAATATGAATAGTGTGACCGTAGTGGTTGAGGTGGAGGCGACAGTTCAGGACTCAGGCTCTGGGGGCCTTACAGGACTGGCAGCAGGCCTTTCTGTAGTACCAATGGGAGCACAGCTTCACCTTGAGGACCAGGGCACAGTTGGCTGTCGGTTTGTCCTGACATGAGTCGTCTACTGCCACTGACGCTGCTGGGGCCACCGCTGGAAAAAAACAGAAAAAAAAAGTTAATTTTAGGGTGAATTTAGCTGTTTCTCTGAAATGTAAAGTCTGCAGGTAAACAAAATATATATAGTAATACTGTTAGTCTTATGTAAGCTCATGAAAACACTAACACCTGACACTAATTTCACACCGTATTTAGAATTTTACAGTTATACTATACTGAGTGAGTATTTTCAATACACAGTAGTGCAAAATATGTTTCTGGACACCCCTTGCATTTGTAATATACTGCATTCAGAATCACTAATGCAGTATTGTCTTCAAACCCACATGCTCCCTTCTGCACATGCTCTGTTCCGCCGAGGTCAAAACTGGATGCTTCAGCAAGATACTGAAACATATCCAGGGCATGACATGTTGAAACTGTTAAGATCATTTGCATTTGTTTGTGTTTGTTTGATACAGACACAACAGATTTGTCATCATGATATTTGAGATTGTATAAAATTTTAAGGGTGGATTTTTATAGTAGTGCTGTCATATTTCTGTCTTAAATGAATTTCTCGATTAACAGTTTTTCTCTTTGTGGATGTGAATTTGTGTGTGTTTTAAACATCTTCCCTTAACTGGAAGGAAAAGAAACCTGTTAAATTTTCGCTTGCTGAAAGTCAAAGGGTGCTATTTCTTCAGAATGGAAGGACGTTCAAGGACCTACATCTAATGAATGGATTAAAGAAATGTCTCCTGTTGGAAAAACTGACTTATCTAGCTAAAGGAAAGACTGGAAACATTTACAAGATTTGGACACACTTTCTGCAATTACAATGGACTTATCTGTGTAGACCAGGAGTAGGCAACCTGTGGCTCTGGGGCCACAAATGGCTCTTGGGCCCTTTTCTAGTGGCTCAATGTATCTTTGTCAAAAACCATATGGAAATGAATAACACTTTTTTTTTTTTTTTTACACATTTTTCTATTATTGGCACAACCATAAAATGATTCTGATGTAATGCAGTTGTAAAAAAGTAGACTATACTCCAAATTTAAAAAAAAAAAAATAGTAATAGCAGTAGTAAAAGTAGACTACTTTTTAATCTTATGACACTGAAGGTATTCGTCTGTATTCTTCATTGTAAAGAAAGCCTTCACATACCAGGTGATTTTTGCTGCAAAACAAAAATAATGACAAATATCACTGTTTTCTTTTGTTCTGTAAATGCACTGAACCTGAGACTTATTCTTCACATATTCTGTACAAGCTAATGTTGAAGAGCTTCTTAAACTGTCACCACTTTGAAGAAAGATGAAAGTGTATCTTTTGGCTCCAGGCAGTTTAGTTTTTTTTTATTTTTGTCCTAAAGTGGCTCTTTAGATTGTAAAGGTTGCTGACGCATGGTATAGACAATAAAGTTGTAAGTGTCAGATATACTTGGTTGAACTGACAGTATGATGCTGTTGTGAGGGTGCGAGGGTTTATGTATAACATTCAAAAAGCAAATATATTTCTGAAAAAATGTAGAAATGACTGTAAAATGACCATTAAGAGGTTAAAATGCTGATGTGTCCGACTGAAATCATAGGTAGGTTTTTACCTGGTGCTTCTGTTGGACAGCTCTGGATTTCACAGCTCTGTCTGGCGTCTGGCTTCAGGGTAGAATCGCAGCTGTGGCCCCTGGTTACCAGCTCCTCCCCCTGGTAACACTTAACTTCACGGACCTGAACGCCGCTCCCACAGGTCTTACTGCACTGAGGGGGGGATGGACACAGGACTTTTCATTTTCCTTCACAACTGACCGCTGATCAGAACAACAAGGCCGAGATACTGTATCTGAGAAACGCCGTGAGGGTTTTTAAAGCCCTGGGGATCAAAGCGTTACCGTGGCTACGTTGCGGGAGGCTTACTTGAGACCATGATGTGGTGAACCATTTGGAGCAGGGCCTTTGGAAGCAGGAAGAAGCAGTCTCCGGTTTGTTGGTTTGATCACAGCTGCTGTCTGGAAACTCTTTGAACACGCCGCCTTCCAGCCCGGCGCACACCACCTGACGCTGTCGCACACCACGACCACATGTAGCATTACACTGACAACACACAAACACACACATTAAACTCCTTTATAATGGAAATATACACACTTATCGCAAACTAAATGAAGATACTTAAGTAAAATCTACAAAATGGGCTTTAAGTGTAAAATATTAAAGTAGTTATTGTGCTGTCAAATGGCCTATGTCAGTGTTATTAATTAATATATTACTTTTTAGGCAGTTTAATCTATTAGATCATCATGTGCTTGTAGCATTGTTGTTATCTGATCTCTTAAAAAATGTCTTTATGATCTCTGAAAAACAGGCTTGTTTTCAGCTACAAATAGTGAATTTTCAATCTATTTCAACAGGGTTTGAATCAGAATTAGAACAGACTTTATCAATACACAGTTGTGTGCAATGAAATTAATCTGCTCAGACAAATACAGTATTCAATGATATTAAAAGATGAGAATTAACAAGGACACAGTATAAAAACATAAATAAATACAGTTATAAAAAAACAGAAGAAAAAAGTTTTAAGTATAAATCAAATCAAATCAAATTTTATTTATATAGCCCCAAATCATAACAGAAGTTATCTCATGATACTTTACATATAGAACCGGTCAAAACCAGACTCTAATTTACAGAAACCCAACAGAATCCTCCAGGAGCAAACACTTGTTAAGTGTAGAGTATAGAATGGACAACGTGCCAAATAAAAAAAAACAAAAAACAACAAGATGCATTTTACTAGAGCTTATCACACTGTAAATGTAATATTACTACTGAGGAAATAGATGTCTTATGTCCTTACAGCAGATTTCAGGATATATATCAGATGTGTCCGTAATGTAGGAAGAGTAGAGTTTATTTAGCTTAAGAATAGGGATAATTTTCTCAACCCATAAACGCTTCACTTATCCCATACATCCAGAATAAACACATTAGGAAGTATGTGATTTTAACTGGAAATGAAGGGAATGAAAAACTGTAACCTGAAAAAGTAACTAATATATTGGTGTAAAAACTACAGTATTATTCCCTCTAAGATGCAGTGGAGTAGGAACAGTAATGTTCCATCCTAAATATTATGTCCCACTGCTTTACCTGTTGCCATTCCTGTTCGACCCAGTGGGGGGCGCAGTCTCTGTCCCCACAGGGGTAGATGGCCAGTGGACGCAGTGATTGGTCACACTGTTCCTCTGACATCACCATCCCACCTGATGATCGACACATCACGGCACGCACCATCCGCCCCTCGCCACACACACCTGAACACTGCCACACACACAGACAGACATAAATATGGCCGTTTTCTGTTACTTTCCTGTAAACTATGTATTGAATCATTAGGACATTAACTACATATGTTTATATAATTGTCTGTGTTCATGGTGTAGACTTTGTTGACGCTGCATGTTAAACTCACAGGTCCCCAGTCAGACACCGTCCATCGTCTGTCGCACGGCGGTCCTTCACACTGCTGACTCTCGATTGGCTGAGAGGATTTGTTGCATAATTTAATTTCCATAGAGCAGCGAACCTCCCGAGTCCGGACGCCGCGAGAGCCACAGCGAGCTGAACACTGACAAACACATGGCAACTTTGTCACTACGGCAAAAACTGTGAAATCTATTCAGAAAAACCTACAGATATAATTAAAATGTGTACAATGTCTCTTTGTTGTTGTTCCTTTGGTTATTATTATTTACTTATATTACTAACTTTTCGTAATTATTATTATTACTACTACTGTAATCATTGTTACAATTGATTGATATTGGTATTGTTGTTACTACTACTATTATTCTTATTACTTTCATTATTATTTCGATTATTATTATTTATTGCTACAATTTTTATTTATTATTACTAGTATTTGTAATGTGCAACAGCCTGTTTTAAATATTACATTTTCATAGTTATTGCTGTTATTATTATTTTCTTTTCTTTTTTCTTTCTTCTAATTCCACTTACATTAGGTATTGTGCTTCTACTGGAACCTTATTTCGCAGAAAGCTCCGCCCTAGGGGTCAATAAGGTTCTATCTAATGTAATGTAATGTAATGTAATATAATCTAAAATGTGTCACAACTGTCCCTCTTTGAAGGAGCTACATCCACAAAAGTCCACATCCCTCCCTCTATGTATCTAGTTACATGGGCCACCTCTTATTAAGCCACTTCTATTGCGATAAATCCTTTGTAATAAAGTCTTTAGTGATAAACTACAGAGCTACTATATGCTAGCTGTACTGCCACAGATCACCAGGTTATCTCAGGTGAATGTTTGGATTCCTTGTGCAACCACTTTACTGCTGTTCTTTAGAAATGGACAGATTTTTCTTCCTTATAATAAAAGCCAAATGTCGTCCAAACATTACACTATACTTTTATGGTTCAAAGTCAGTCATATTGACGTTGTTGGTTATTCTTGAGTTCATCTCACTAATGAGGCTACTCTAACTTTACGCTGGCGAAGGATAAAAGCTCAGAGACTGACGATGCTGTCAATATGTAACAGCAAAGCTTCAGTCAAAAATGTTATAATGTCACATTTATACACTGTTGCCCATTAAGTTGGGATAATTTTGTTTTCAGATCCATTTATTTTTCGTAATACACATCAGTAATTGCCTTTGAACTGGTGCAATGATTACATATGGAGTCCCAGTTACACTTTATCTATCAAGAATGAATCACATTATCACAAACATTTTATGAGAAGAGGTAAAATTATTTTATAACTTTATGGGAAACAGTGTGTTATATCAGGGACTGGAGTACTGATGTACAGTAGCTTTTATCTTTAACATTAAAACAGGTTTGTGGTAAATCATTGGAGATTTGATGCTTTTACCAAAGGATGCAGTGACCAAATATAAAAGGCCTGTTGTTTATTTGCCAGTAGCTAGAAACTTTAAGTGTTTTCTCGATCAGTGCAGTGTATTTCATTATGACAGGTCACTAAATTCAAGTTTTAGAGCCACGGGTTCTGTGTTCAGTTACCTTATATAAACAGGATCACATTGCACAGAGGTTTACAGCTGAAAACTCCAGCAGTGTGCACTCAGCAGTAACAGACATAAGGAAAAATGTGAGAAAAATGTTTACCTCTGACCACTCAGAAACCTCCCACTGGGGCCCACAGCTCTGGCCCAGGCACACCTTCCTATTGGCTGGTTTGTGCAGGTCATGTGATAGACAGAGTGAATCGTAGACAGAGGAGTCCAGGCCGGGTGACAACATTTTCCAGCAGCGCACTGTCCGATACTGAACGCCCTCACCACAGGTTCGAGAACACTCGCTCCAGCCACTGGTTTCCCACCTGTGGAAGTGAGTGATATCAACAATAATAGAGAATCAGAATGAGTTGGAATGATCAGCATTCAGTGCAGTCACCACTAGACATTTTAAAAACCTACACAAATGCCCAATTTATTTTGCTGTTTGAAACTATTGAGACAAGGGAAGTAAATAAATACATGAAGGTCACAGGAAGCCACTGCCTATAGTATAACCCTTATATTAAGACCATTTTTACACCAGATTTTTCTTATATCCCAGTCAGAGCATCACCTTGGTGGACACTCCTTTCCAGTGCAGAACTCATGCGTGGGTTCAGGTCTGGTCACAGAGTCACAATAACTGTCATCGACTTCAGTACCATCATAACGAACACACAGGGCGTAGCTGGTGGTGATACCTGGGAATAGACAAAAATACAGTAGGATTAATGAGTGTATGAAATGAAATAAACTCAATACAACTGTAATCCAACAGTTTAGGCCTACATATATTTTAATTATTTCAATTACTTCTTTTAATTAAAATCTTTGTACTGAAGAAAATGCAATTTCATATTAGAAAAAATATGTAAGAACATATTACAAAATAGTCATAAATATATTCACAGATTAGGGGAGAAATAGTGCATGGTTGCACTGCAATAATACAATAGATGAAATGGAGGAAACCGGTCGATTAATAAAGTCATAAATCCCACTGCACAGTAACTGTCATGAACAGTCTAGAAATTAAATTCCAGGATAAACACAGGTACATGTGTAGTGATGTGTCTTCATCCTGTTCTTGTGTGTGTTACCTGTGGTACATGTTGAGCTGCACGGAGCGTATGCAGAAACCTTCCAGCGATACATGTCTGCCAGACTAACATCTGGATCCAGACCCACATCAAAGTCATTACTGGAAGGAAACAGAGCCAGACAGAGAAACTCAAAAACCTGATATTTCCAGTTTATCAACTAATGTATAATAATTGCTACTTTGAAAAGACAGATAATTATTTTTGACAGGTTAAATTATGCAGTCACTTACTCTGTGTGGATGATTTATCCTAATGATTTTACATTATTTCTGACAAGTGAATGCATGTTCTCTGATTTCCACTTAGTTTGCAATTTTACAACACACTTCTATACACACTGGATTACATGCACATGATGTAAAGCCTTATTCATGGTTGGACCCACAAGAAAGGCAAAATTTAGCAAATTTTTGTTTTATTTTACTGATAGAACATTTTGATTAAAATAATAATTTAAAAAAAACTTAACCCCTTACGTAATAACAGTATATTCACATGTAACTATTGACAGTCATGGGTTTTTTTTGTTTCTTTTTCTTATTCCTGTCTTTTATTTCTATTTTCACATGCTTGAAATAAATGATCAATTAATTAATCAGTCAATCAATGTTATCGTCAGGATACATATCCATACCATATACATGCTGATGCTCACTGGCATGAAAACTTCATTTAAGTTTTATTGTTCACCTTTCAGGGTGTGGTGTAAGTTCTGTGGTTTGGACTGTACATAAAATAAAATACTAAAGTGCCTAAGCACAAAAAAAACCCTGCTAACATGGCCTGATCTGATTATTCTGTTCTTTAAAATCATCATTAAGCACCAGTTTTTTTCTCCGGCTGTTTCTTCATACCTCTCTGTGTTGGCTGCCTGGGCGGCAGAAACCTGCTGCAGCTGGACCAAGATGACGCTGTGTGAGTCTGAGTGTGTGTCACCTTCAGTTTGTGCTTCCTTAACTGTAAGTGTGTCTGTGTCTGTTGTGGACAATTTCTCTGTGCTTTCTAATTGTGAGTGTGACTCAGGGGCAGAGTGTGTGTTGGACTGTGTAAGGGAGTGTGTGTTGGAGTGTGTCTGGTTGAGCTGCAGGTTTTCTAGCAGTAGATAGGAGGCGTCATCTGGCAGAGCAGCTGAGAGAACACTTTGACCTGTGAAGACAAATTGTACTTCTGACTCCCAGCACCAGCATGATTCTACAAATGAGTCTGTCCATCCAGTACAGTGATGAGACTGAAATATCTAAACAAACTGTTTTGACTAAACCCTAATGGACTTTCTGACTGTGTGCTGTAGGATGTGAATGTGTGAGTTCATAAGTGAAGGAGGAATGGAAAACGACACAAACAAAGCATCAGCGTTAATAAGAAAAGAAAGAAGACATTGCTGTCTATTGGACAGTCACTACTGTATAAATACTCAACAGCTCAATACAAACACGCAATAAATACCCATAACATAAGTTTTCTTGGGAAAATCTGCAGATATTGGACTGCATGATAGTTTTAAAAATGAGTGTATAGATTGGACTGACCCATGTTGAAATGTTTTAACCCTTGTCAGGTCAAAATATTCTCCAGTACTTTGATTTCTGAGCTTAAAATGATATTGCCATTGAAACTGTATATGTTGTTTGTGTTGGTTTTGTCCCTGTGTATGATATCCTTAAGCAAAAACATCTCACTCACGACTCAGAAAGCATTGTTGATCTTTCCTACCTGGGAAAGGAAGCAGTAGTGCATTGTCATCAGCAGTGGATGGTTCGTCAACTGAATTAGAGGAACTCCCTTCGTGAACAGAAACAAAAATATATTAACATAAGTTTGCAAATGCACACCTAAATACACATGATGTGCTTATCATCAGATGACGCAATGTGGTGTTTTTATGTATGATACTGTTGCTTTTCTTTTATTAACTTAAAAGTTTACAAAATATTGACTTAAAATGGCTTTTTATCATTTATCCTTGTAGGAGCATCAATGTGTGAGGAAGCCAAAATGTTAAAAAATTATCATGTGGGTTTAGAGAGCATAGATGCAGATGTTGTTCTGCCAGAATGCACTGTAATGACAGTCTGTCACATTTTTTCTCAGAGAGAAGAAAAAGAATATCCCTGGTTATCAGTCACTCCTCTAATAGATGCTTTATTTGTGATGCCTTTGTAAAGAAATGTTATAAAAAAAAACCAAGACATTAAATGTGCACTGCATCCACAATCACTATAAGAAATGAAGGCTTTGTGTTTTGCAGCCCAGACTATTAGATGAGCTTGAATTCTGTCTGCACTACAACCTTTCCTCAGAATGGATGATTTGTGGCTTTGTTTGCTTGGCACAAGTGACACAAACTCTAATACAAACTATTGATGTTCATTACACCTTCTGTATACAGCTAAATGCCATGATAATTGTAAACGAGGCTTAAGCTGTCTGGGGCAGACAGCCAGAGTATATCCCCGAAATCCCCCCAATCCTCTGCTCCTCCAACCATTTGGAAAAAACACACCACTTTGTGTCAAAATATGATATCATATAAACTCAAGGTAGTGGTAAGAAGAAAGATAATTGTTAGACAATCGATATGAACTCAATTTGAGCTAAATCGACCTGACAGTGGTAGAATAATGGTCAGAAAACCAATTTTCCTAACAAAACTCCACCTAGTGACTGAAAATGACACCATATGAACTCTGTATGGTGGCCAGAAAATGGACATTTGTAAAACGATCAATATGAACTAAATTGTATCTCAATCAGGCTATTATTGCTTGATTTATGTCCAAAAAACTGATTTTCAACTAAAGCACCCCCATTTGGATGACTTATAATACTCAGAGAAGGTGAAATTGATAGGGTTCTTCCACTAGGGGTCCCCTATATTGTGCATCAAGGGTTCAGAAATCCAACCATTTTTGTCCTAGTTATCGCGTTCAACATGAAGGATATCCGGCAGGGTAAAACCATTACATCTACGAAATGGAGTTTCAGGGATATAATAACTATATATAGTAATAA
>JAPQRP010000011.1:7834664-7854527 GCA_037367295.1 Apogon hyalosoma
ATATAGTACTAGATGTTTGGCTGACCACAGGCGTAAGATGTCCAACACATGTAAACTATTGGTAAAGTGTGTTTAGTCACAAAGTCTTAAGTGGTCAGGTACAGTTGACTAATGTACAGGGAAGTGACAAATAAAAAGAAAACCATAAAGTACTTTAGTAAGATTGTGTGTGTTTAACTCAGTGGAGCAAAATCTTCTACAAGTGTTTATTCAGTTCATTTTTATATTCCTCAAACCATTCAGTGACCCCTTGTGTATCATCCTGAAGGAGACTACGCCTAACAGATTCTTCCTTTAATTTGTCAACCATCCATATGTAAATTTGCCACCATAGGATCAGTGGTTGCATAACCTCCCAAATGACCTACAGTTTAACTATGCACGTACACGTAGTAGTATGCATTAGTACTTGAAAAAATAGTACTACAGGTTTGAATTAGAATTTGTCTTAATACAACGAAGGTCAGTGAGACACTTCACGCAGTAGGAACTGTGGAAATGCATGACTAATCTCCTGTCAAGCAATGGAGTAACTTGTCTTTGGTTTTCATGCATTCATTGGTGATCAGTTTTATCAGTCTGGACTCACTGTAGTTGGCAGGTGCAGGAGGCCCAGGCTCCTCCACGTCATTGTGGCTGAATACATGACTGGTGATGTCATCTGGCCTGTACACCAACATGGCTGCTGGTGGTGGAGGACTAGGGGTCCTGATCTCCCACTCTACTTCCTCCTCATCCTCCTCTTCCTCATGCAGCTGGACATCTGACTGGTCCTCGGATCCCAGATAAGTGTTGTAGTGAGGGACTGATGTTTCGCCTCTGCTGTGGTTTGCTGACCTTGTGAGATCCTCTATGACATCCTCACTGACCTCATTGTAGGTGCAGTTAATATGTGATTGGGCAGGGCCTGTAGTGATGTCCTCTACAGCAGTGATGTCATGAGATGTAAGGGGGACCGTGTACTCGTATGTGATGTGGGGGAGCTTTCCATTCAGGTTGTAGTACTGTGTACAGAGAAGAAAATCAGTATCAGAGTATTTCACTACTATACAAAGTAATTGGGGTAACACGTACTGTTTGTTGTTAGCAGAATTAAATGTGTCTGTTTTTACCATAACATTAAGGCTTTGCTGAGTTGGCCCTTGAGCGATGATGTACTCCAGTCCATCAGAGAACACACTGCTCGGGCGTCTGTATTTAAAAACTGTTCCTGCCACATGGAAGTTTTGTGGGTTGTCAAACACAGTGTTTCCATTGAAGAAGAAATGACCCGCTTCATCTGACAAGGCTAGATAGGACAAGAGGCATTAGGAGGAGGAGGAGATTTGAAAACTCAGTAAAACCCAAACAAACAGACTGAGTTATGGTGAGGTTAACCAAATTACACACAAGACACTTTCAGGTTCCTCTCTGTGAAATATAAGTTGCAAAGACTTTACAATCCAGAGTAAATATTTATAACATGACGTTAACTCATCTCTGTTCATCTCAACTCACATACTCTCTCTTTAGCGGTATGATAAAGGCAGCCAAACATGGGATGGATGTGACACATGCAGGAGTAGAAACAGGAATAGATGCACAGCAGTCATGTAGATGCTGCTGAATGACTGGACATTCAACTCCAGTCGAAACATTCTGCAAGTCTGTTGATTTTATATTGACCTTAAAAAAGATGTAGGTTCTCACCCAGGATGTTCTCAGTCTTGTGTCTCTCTATGATCTGAATGTCAGTGGCTCCAGACGGGATGTTGGTGATGAAAATGTAACCTGATGGCAAATAATTACAACTTTTAAAAGCATTTACGTTTGTATGGATTCTTAAGAAGCTAAAATGTTAGATATGACCATGGTTCCACACACTGTCTGTTCTTCTACTCATTAATTAATAGACTCAAAGCCAGTTCATGTGGCTTCGACCATAACAACACACTGGAATAGGAAGCTGGCTTTGCTGCATGTGTGTTTGTGTGTGTGTTACCTAACTGTGTGAGTGCCTTCCTGTATGATCCAGATACGCGATGGCATGACGTCCCGTTGCCTCCACAGACTCCACATCTGTCTACTGCCTTACTGCTGTACAGCTCACCATCACAACCTACAGGCTGCAGGAGGACACGGGTAAGAAGCAGCAGAATGTTAAGACTGCATTCACACCAAATCTGGCAGGACATTAAACTGGCTTCCTGTTCATTTAAATGGGAAAGGGCAGTGCTGTGTCACCTATCAATCAGCTTTAAGTGTGTAATTATTAAGTCGCATGTTGTTGTAGATTCAGAATTTATCAAACACAGACCTACGAGAAGCTTACAGCTGCTGATGATCTACCCATAGGTGTAGAGGACAGACAACATTATTTAGTGTGATTTCTAATTAGCAACATCATTAAGAGAACATCATCTTTTTTATGAGAGATTACACAGTTGCACAAAGCAATTTTGTGTTGCTATTTAAAACAGTTCAAAACAACATGAAACAGTCCTCTGTTCTATATAAAGTAAATGTCTATGGACCTTTGTGCTCATGTTCTCTTAGAGATTTTGTGTTTGACATTAAAATATGCAGGGAAAACATTAACTGTCAACACACATTTTAATACAGTTTATTAATGTTCTGTGGTCCATATATTACATTCTAAAAACAGTTTTGTGCTACATAATATTTCACTCACGGTGGCATTTGATGTAACCTCCTAAACTCGACCCCCCCCCCTATCCAGAACTGACCTTCCTGCACCAAAGCAGATCAACGCCTGAAGAACTTTACAGCTGATGGTTAGCTGGTTGTCAGTTACACAACAACATTTGTCATTTGCACTTATCATAAAAAAAAAAAAAAAAATGACATAAACATAAGGGGCCTCGGTATAAATTTGATATAGCCATGTTTCTTTGTTTGGGTTTGGGTTGTTTGGGTTACCTGACATATCCCTTCTATACAGACTCCATGGTATTTGGTGTCGCGGCAGAAGGTGCCGTCATGAGCCGGAACAAGCAGCTGCCGCTCACCACTGATGGTCGTGCACTGCAGGTCACATGGCTTATTGGAGATGCTGATGTAATCAGCTACATAGAAAATGATGTGAGAACAAGAGAAAAAGCTGTCAAAGAGCCTCACGCAAACCTCCTGAGATAAATGGATGTACTGAGGCTGTGAAACCAGCTCATGTGGGTACTCATACTAGAATGTGGTCCCTCTATAGGAACAGTTTCACAACTTGAATAAATATTTTAATTTCTGTAGACTTTTAACTTCGGTGTCATGGATCATTATTGCTTTTGAAAAGCTTCCTGTGCAAAATGTTGACAAGTAGCATATATAAACACAAAGACAGCCAGAATATAAACTAATTGTACTGATTAATCTCTTACCTGGGTACAAAGGTATCCACTGATAGTATCGTCTCCCAAAGGCTTTAGAGTTGAACTGGGAACACTGGTGCTGTTTAAAGCTTACACTGGGGCCGGGACATGGCTGGAAAACATATCAGACATAAAAATAAGATAAATAAGATAAAAGGTATTGCACTGAGGATATTTTATTAAGGATATGTTCTTATTGATAATCTACTGAACACTGAGGATTTGGGCAAATGTTACTAAAACAGGATGATGCAATGTGTTTTCTAGTGTCAATTTTCATCAGCAGAAATGAAAATGTTCAACAACATGCAGGCAATTCCATCACAAGTGCACCTTTAGATTGATTTTCATTTAAACTCAGTGTTCAAAGGATTATCAGTGTTGTATCATACCTGGTTTGGACACAGCTGGTACTGTTTCGGAGAGCCAACACAGTATGAACTGTTAACATTTTGAGTGGTTGACAGCCTGAAACAGAAAATAGACAAAGATAACACAATATATTGTAACCTTATCATACAGATAGCAGGAGAGAATAATCTATTATTACAGTGTAGAGTGTTTCCACTTCCTATGTGAAGTGTCTTGTCCTATGTGAGTATGAAAATGTGCATGATACAAGGGTGAAGAAAAAGGACAGTTAGAAACATCATCAGCAACACAACCACCTTTTTCCACAATGTAACCTCCTGCACTCTGTCCATTAAGCCCACACACAGCTTATGTGACAACTGGAGAATAAACAGTGATTCACCGACATGTAGTACTCAAAATGAAAAGTGAGGTAGTTTCTGTGATGACTAGTTCATACAGCTGCCTCTGTGAGCAAACAGTTTACTGTATATACACTTGGCACAAACTCATAAACAAGTGTTTTTTTTTTTCTGACTAATCCCTTCTCTCCATTACTGTCTCTATTCTATATACTCTGTACCAATAATGATCAAATTCATTACTTTTAATGTCAAACCTAAACCCTCACCTTTGCGTATCAGCTTTTCACCCACTCTTCAGTTTTACACTAATCACATTTTACCTGTAAACAGTGGAGGCTGAAATCAGCATGTAAGGAGAAAGTCAGTAGTAGTGGCAAAGTGACAATTATCTCAAGCTCTGTTTCAAACTCAGTCAAACATTCAAGCTTTTTTTTTTTTTTACTTTTCAGGAGGTGACCACAAGCAAAAACAGAGCTCAAAAGGACAGAACTGAATGTGGCTCTGAACAGATGTAGATGTTTGTCCTTGTATCCTGGATGTGTTGATTAAAAAATGTTTGGTAGCACGTTGTCTAGCAATTATATGGCTACGTTTATATCGTAGAGCTTAGTGACCAATTTGGATATACTGCCGAGACACCTTTTTTTGTTTGGCTATTTTTTCATGTATGCAAGAGTGAAAGAGTCCTGGAAAAGTAAAGGAAAAGTAAGAAAGACGTCATATGGAACCCAGTGTCTACACATATTACAGTCATGGCTAAAGGTTTTGGGAATGACACAAATGAGACAAATTAGATTTGATTTATTTGTCATGAAAATTCTTTGAGATCTATATCATTTTCCTCAAAAAAATCAAAACCGTAGGCATCAAATTTTGCAAACATAAAACTTCATGATCACAAAAGATCAACACCACTTAACCCTTAGAGACCTGGGACTATTTTTGTGGTGACTTCTAAATTAATTTTTCTCTGCAGCTAACCATGCCTAAGTGATTTCTAGCAATTTATTAATTTATCCTCTAAATTTTTCAGTGCAAATCAGGCATATAGTTAAATCACTGACCATATAGATGTTCATAAAAGCTCAAGAGTAAATTCAAAGGTTACTATATCAAAACTGAAGCAAAAGTGACTTTTTCATCAAAATATTTCTTTAACTAAACAAAAAAAAAAACAAAAAACAACCATCTACAACCACTGTCATTTATCAGACTACAAGGGTTTTATTGATGAATCGATGGTGCAGAAGATGACAATATTCCCATGTTCACTACAGAGCCTCTGAGCGTTCAAATGGATCATAGCTGATGACGGAGAAAAGCTGAGAAACTGTATTTTACCTGTACTGAGGATTAGTGGTTCAAAAGTTATTAAACATTCTAAGTCTTTGAGGGTATATGTCAGCAATTAAGTTTTCATTTGTAAGTTGATGTGCTTTATCATGTCTTTTTAGCGCTGCTCTGCTGTCTCTCTCTCTGACATTCGTTTCATGCTTTCAAACACAGTGATGGTTAAGACATGTCCCTAAAGTCTGGCTTGTATTGAAGTGTCAATTCTTTTGTTCAAAAGTGAGTTGTGGCTATTGCAGTACATTAAAAATGGCATATTAACTGTTGTTTTTTATGTTTAGTTTTGTGGTTGTATTCAATCGTATTAATGTGTTCAGAGCAAAAGTGAAATGTGATCAGCATTAGCTCACTCAGGGGAGCAGCAACAACTTGAAACAGTTTAACAATAAAGAGCCTTTTCATCCAGCTGATGGAAACACATCTCATGAGTCTCAGCACTTAAAAGTTTGCATAATTTCACAACAGCAAACATGTGTTTGTAACAAGGGAAATCTGTTGAACAGTGCTGTAGTTTATAGTTAACATGATTCTAATGGTGTGTGTGTGTGTGTGTGTGTGTGTGTGTGTGTGTGTGTGTGTGTGTGTGTTTGGGACGACCCCCAGAACTCCAACATCGACTTAATGCATCTGTCTTTCATTACCATGTTAACTGCACCCCCCACACCTCCTCTGTCTATCTCTCTTTAGCCAGAGCCCATCCTCCTACACTGTTTAGACCGTAAAGTAGGAGAGACAGCAGGAAGAGGTGAGCGGGAGGTCACTATGTAAGAGTGTCACATCTAATTGGTAGAAGGTGATGAAGGGAGGACAGGATAGAGCAGAAAAGCAAGAGGAGCAGAAAAGGGGATAAGGCAAAGGGTGTGCTGAGGAAGAGGAGAGAATCTAGAGAGCTTAAGAGTTTTTTTAAAAAATGAGGAGAGGAGCACGGGAGCCCGACAAAAGTAAAGAAATGGGAAATGAGTTGGGGGTAAAAAAGGTAGACAAAAGAAGGAGGGAGGAGTGAGGGCAGAGTGGAGCTAATCACGGTTGACAGAAACTTCCGCAAGTCTGACAGGGGGAGGTCAAAGGTAACAAGATGGCTACAAACACATATACAGACACACATACTTACTACTGCTCACTCTTCCACAGTCACTACGTTTACATGCACACTAATATTCCACTCATTCTGACTACAACATTCTAAATATGACGTGAGCCACCAACATATTTTTAATAGCTTTATTCTGAATGCATTTTCTGATTAAGACATGGGATAATTAATATTATCAAGGTTATTCAAGTTTTAGAAGCATTCCTACACAGACTTTTGTGTGTTTACAGTCATTTCTGTGCTTGTATACAAACCAAATTAAGAATGTACTTACGGGAATTAAAAAGGCTGTTTTGGTACAGTGTGTGGCAGTGGTGGAAACTTTTTTAACAAGTAAATAGAACATTAGTGTTATATTCATTTTCATTAGCGTAGTAAGAATAATGTCTTCTCAGTATAAAGGCCAAAAACAAATATTTTTAACATATAAAGGTAGTCATTGTGCTACTGCCGTCCATCCATCCATCCATCCATCCATCCATCCATCCATCCTCTGCTTCTCTGGCTTATGGTGGTGTTAACAGCCTAAGCAGAGAAGCTGAGTTCTTTCAGCTCCCAGACCACCTCTTCCAATTCATCTGCAAGGATAGCGAGGCTTTCCCAGACCAGCTGAGATATATACTAATCCCGTCACTGAGTCCTGGGTCTGCCCCAGGGTCCCCTCCAGGGCAGAAATGGTCAAAACACTTCACCAAGGAGGCACCCAGGAGGCAAAGAGGCATCCTAAACAGGCACCTGAACCACCTCAACTGGCTCTGCTCGATGTATGTATTTACTGTTTTTAAAAATTTCTTTAGTTTTAATTTTAGTTAATTTTTGTTTTTAGTTTAGTTTTTTTAATATGCACAGCTGCATGGAAATTATAATATTAGTGGAATATTTTCATTAACAAGTAAAAATATTGCCTTTAATGCTATGCTGTTACATATTTTTAACAGCTCCTTTGGTTCCAAACACTCTGTATGTTATCGTCATATTCAGCCAGATGATGTGCTGTTTTTTACCTCTGAATGAGGCAATGTCTCTCCTGACTCCTTACGCCTCCTCCACAGCTCCTGGAACAGGATGACCAACTGGACCACTCCCCCCACCACTGAAACACCTCCTCCTGGGAATTCAAGTTATGGAGAGTCAAACAGAGAAATAAACAAACAGGGCACTCAAGTAAAGGTATTTGTCATACAATCTACAGTATATGATGACTGGCCATTAAATGACATGTGAGAATGTCAGCATGGTCAAGTCTGTCTGGTAGTGTCTCAGTGATGTCTGGAGTACCTCTGCAGAGAGGCATGTGGGGAACATCAGAGACTCAAAAAGACCATTCAGGATCCATTTAGTCTGAAGGAGCAATGGGCATCTGTAAATACTGACACTCACATTTAAATATCTACACTTTCCAAAATAAATAGCTTAGTCTGTGCTCCGAGTCAGATGTAAATAGTATTATGTATGGATATTGTGTTGTTTTAACTGTACTTCTAGTGAAATCCTTCATCTATTTCAAGCCTGTCTGTCTGTCTACTGTGGTACATTTCTAAACTTAGAAGATCACATCAAACTATGATTGCGATTAAAAACATCACAGGACCTTTAGGGCAATTACCTCATATAGATTTGACCCAAAAGTGCTACGAAAAAGGACATTTCAAAGTATGTGCATAACAAATTAAATGTTAAACATTTAATATCCCTGAGGGAAAATGTAGTTTCTGCATTTCATACATTCTAATACACACAGCATCTAGTATTAGCATTAACACACTGCTCCTGACACATTAGGAGGCCATTGAAGCTGCCCTGGTACCAACTCCAAACCCTTATCAGCACCGTGGTCAGGGATACCAACAGGAGAATTAACCTGGATGTTCCTGTTGGCAGTACATGTACATGGCAGCACAGACCAGAGGAAACCCAGGTATAGAGATTAGGATTAGGGATCTGTGTCTCTATCACTGAGGCTGATGGAATATGCAGATGGACCCATTGCCATTAAAAATATACATAAAGTAACTACCAGTGTGATGCAATACAATTCTACATGATTTGAATCTACAGAATGCAGTACAGAAAGAATACGATGTTTTGTAGTTCTATCGTCAGTTCTTAGAAGCAAACTAAAAATCTGAATTGTACGTCAGATGTTTGTCTAGTACCACAGCTCAGTACATCATTTATACTGTTCCCTTTTGATTTCTTAATGACATTTGGACATTACACAAAAACAGTCTATGACAGAAGATCAAATAAAACTTGGCCTGGACCCCGCCTTAAACCACTTGTTCTTTCTTTGTCTGTCGCCAGTTACAAATTTATAACTCAGCCTAAAGCTTAGTTTCCTCATGAGACATGGCTGAGAAGAAACAGTATATAGAGGAGGCATCGTGCTGCTGAAGGTATAAGGTATCTACTTATGATTATATATTTAAACATTTTTACCAATGCAGAGATATTTGATCCCAAGCATCAAATTCATGTGATCTTTTATGGTGATGCATCAGTATGATTTATTCAAAGTTGAAATGCTTTGTGTACCTTGTTTGGTTGTTTGGCATTCTGATTTCCAAGGCTGTGTGACTGCAGATGGATGTTACGCTGCTCCACCCTCCCGTCACTTCTGTCCTGACAGACACACAACCAACACACAAACACATACACGGGAACATGACACACATTAATGACTCTCTCTTGAACTGGCTCAGACTGATGGACTTATTATATCACATACAACAAGATACCTTTTTAAGCTCTGGTTAAGGACACCTCTGTCTCTCATGCATCTTAATGTTTGGATTTTGTCTGCTACACTGATAACAACAAAAGATGAGTCTGGACTCTAGTGCTGAATGTGCACAATAGGAAGCTATGAGTAAATAATTACGAAAATTATAATTTGGATGCATTTTAGGAAGAAATCTGGGTTGAGATTACATTTAAGATGGACTACAATTTGTGTCTTGAGGAAATCTGCTCAACAGAGAGCTGTGATCTGTTTCAGTCTTAGGTTGTTGATATTTGTCATAATTTATGCTACAAATACACATACACATCAAGGTTCCAAGTCCCACTACAGTGTTGTCTCAACAGGGTCCTCAACAAGCCTACACAGGTTCCTTACTATGTCAGATTACCCTCTGGCTAACTTAACAAGTACACACATCTACACTTTGCTGCCTTGTATTTAGATATCCGTTTGACGTGTGAGCAGGCAATAGATGGGAATAGTTGTTTTCCTTCAAAGAAATATAAATATTTCTACAATAATGATGTGTGAGGAGTCAAAAACAGTTTATGTTTGGTGGGATGATGCACTACTGGCTCAACAAAGTTCCTTACATGAACCTATGCAAAGATTTGCTGGAACATAGTTTGTGTAAAGGGTGCATATGTAAAAGAAGAAGCTTACACTCATTTTCATGGAAAATCTGAGGTTTAAGGTTCAATCAGAACACAGCTGGAGCATGGTATGGAAACTCCTATCAGTCCTCATGGCATTCTTCAAACAAAGCTGAGATTTCACAATGTGGTGGCCTCACAGAAATACATTTAGCAGGTTAAGGTGCACTGACTTTCAGTTTAACCCACAAAATGACTTGTCACTTGTTTACATGGGGTCTGACTGCTGCTTTTGCACAAGTAAATATTGAAACCACTGAAACATAATTTTATTCTTAAAACTGACAAACCATAACTAAAATATTAATATCGATGTACTGTACTGTTTTGCTAAGTGTGGAAGTGCGGTCATATCATGCCCCCTTTGTTGTTCTTAGTCTGAATTACATAAAGTATGGCTGTGTGAAGTACTTATCCATTGTCAGGGTGTTACTAATAGTAGAGGGTGGCTGGTAAATCCCAGTTTAAAGAAGCAGACAGGAGTACCAGCACAGGTGCAAAGCAATCCACTATTTGTGTAGATTAAGCACCAGTATATACACACTAAAAAACGCAGTATCAGTTCAATTACAAACAAACACAAAGAACCTGTTAACATCTAGGCCTATCATGTGTTTTGGGTGATCCAATCACATAGCTCCACCTCTAAGCATCTCTATTCACATATCAAATTCTGAGCTTTACAGCAGCTGTAGGTGTTCTATCAGTAGTTTAACAGATGTTGCTTTTATCATTGTGTTCTATGGGAAAAATGTATTTTGGGCCACAGGGGATTTTTTTTTTTAAATATACGGAGTGTCTCCCAGGGGAATTGGGCACTAGTTCGCTTAATACATCCATGGCTAAAAAAGTTTGCATTTTAATCTGGCAGTCCATTTGACTTGTATTTTTAGGACTTGACTAGAGCTAAAACTGTGTTTTCAGTGTATTGTATTATGGCTCTGGGTAATGACAAAATCTACTTTGATTACGGTTTGTGAGCATGTGACTCAATCTATATGCTTTTGTACAGTCGTAACCAAAAGTTCTAAGAATGACAAATGGAGTCTGCTTAAATGTGATTTGTCATTAAATTTATTTGGAACCTATATAATTTGTCTAATTGTTAGTAAGTGTACCTCAGATGGAAAACAGTGGGAAAAAACAAACATCATTTCATTCCCCAAACTTTTAGCCATGACTGTATGTATTGATACACTGTGTTTGTTTGCATTTGGGTCTTTCCATGAAACTGGGTTTATTTTGGTATGTGGCACTTTGCCAGCTTTTTAGACCCAATAATAAAAGAGAAATTTAGACACAAGTCCCCCCAGGATGTACCTAATGGTGACCAAAAAAATTATACTCTTCCTATGAGCCATCTCAAAGTGAATACATTTTTAATAAAATACTGGGGCCAAAAATAGGACCAAAATGGGGACAGGAAAAGTTAGTCTACCTAGGTGTCAGTGCATTTTATTATGAAAATATCATTTGAAATGGTCTTATATACTGCTATAAATAAAGACACTGCATTAATCTAGTCCAGATGTGGGTTTTTCATGAATCAGCAGTCTCATTCGAGGTTTCATGCATAAGCCATCGTGTCCACTTGCATTATGAGTGGAACCTACCCAATACACAAATAAACCATAAGTGATTTTGCAACAGTGGCCATTTTTGTGAAACACTCTGTCTTGCATATTTACTTCAATTTCCAAAATATACCTGTGAGATTATAAAAAAATATTCCAAAAAATAGTAGCACGTAATGTTCATGTCCTTTTTCCCTTGGTTACATCAGGGTAGTCATTGCATGCAGAATCATCCACGCACTTCTGGAATACTGGCTAGTCATAATGTCAAGGGAAAACTCAGATATCACTGGGTTGTCTGTTGATTTGCCTTGTGTAATATATAGGTATAGGCAATATATAAATAGGTATGGGGAAAAAAAAACCTGAGAGAAAAAGATGGGGGAGTTTATTATAGAAACCTGGTGTCCGTGTTATATGCAAGTTCTTCCAAACTCGCTTCATTACATTACTCTACATCTTGTTTGAATTTTTAGCCCCTCTTTCCTTCCTTCAGGTATCAGTTTCATAGAAGCACCAAAAAAAAAAAAAACCAAAAAAAAAACCAACTTAAATGCACAGTATTTAAATGTTACGACTGTTTAAAAGGAAAATGAAGATGCAAATACTTCCATTTCATGCATTTTTGCTCCTTTTTGCACACCAAGAACATTTTGGATGAAAGAGTATGGAGTGAAGTTGCGTTTTTCTTGCTGGTAATGGCTTGTGAAAAAAGATGGCTCCACACTGGTTTTCAGTAATTGTGACCATGCTTGGTTGCTTCATTTATTAAATCGTATATCTGGCTTGTGTGGCTTGTGTCCAAACAATAATTGAAAGCAGTGTTCATTAAACAGTCATTACCTGTTGAAGTGAAATGAAGCGATCTGTGTGTGCCTTGATAGAGAAAAATTGTCAATTTCAAATAAGCAACGTTACCATGATGAATTTTAACCTTTAAATAGTGATCATTACCTCACTGTTACTATGGCACATTGTGTGTAATGTTGGGAAAATACTCCTTTGGCACTCTTGAAAGACAATGCAGTCTTTGCCAAAACAGCGCATTAGATGTCATGCCAGTTGTTGTGAGCTCTACACAAATCTCCTTTTATACTGCTGCCATCAATTTTATGTGTAGTCAGCCTCACCCACGAAAACCAGCCTCACATCCAAAAACCCAACTAGATTCGCTATAAAATATGCTCTTTTTGTTCATTGGCAAGACTGAATGAAGTGAATGGTAAAGTCAGTGCCAACCAGACTCGTGATGTTCAGCCCATTCATGTGCATAGAAACAAACTCGTGCATGTGGTTGAAGGTTGTAAATGTCTGCAAACAATTCTACTAAGAGTCAAAGATTCTCAACCATAAGCTCCCAGACCATGAAACAGGGCTGTTCAATATCATGGTTTCTGCAGGTTTCAACAAGTTAAATTAAAGACTATTTAAGACCATTACAAATGCAATTTAAAACATGTTTTGCATCCAGTTGTTGATGATCCTGATGTGAACATAGAACAATATTAAGTGATGGCAAGTATTTTTTTCCCTAATTTGAGCTTTTTTGTGCTCAAGGTTCTGCTTCAAATTCCTCCAACAAAGATCACTTTTAACAAATGGTAAAAATGTTATTTGACATTTTGAGGCCTTAACCTGTTAAGTTTTGGGCCATTTGTTTCTGGTTGGAATCATTTCAATGTCACACAAAACAATGGATTAGCTGATAGCAGAAACTTCATTCATTCATTCATCTTCTGAAGCCGCTTTATCCTCACTAGGGTCGCGGGGGTGCTGGAGTGACACTTTATTCATAGAAAATCAAATTATCATCTGAAAGCAGCAAAGGTAAGACAAAATTCATTATCATTGCTTCATAATGTGGCCTTCATTTTTGCATTTCTTTGGCTCGTTCTGTGAGTTTTAGCAGTAAAGCAATAATACTTGTACTGTTGGATCTGCTTAGAGTTAGAGGTGCAAAGTTTGTACCATTGGTCTGTTATTTTATTAAATTATCCATGACATATGCTGGTTTGGATGGTCTGCTTGTTTTTTGTTTTTTTTGCCTATTTAAGTGCTTGTTGTTTGAGTTCTGTTCTGTTTTCTGAAAATTGGTTTTGTTGACCTTTTAGCCGATGTTCTTCTGGTTATGTGGATGTATAGCCTAGTATGTGTATATTGATTTTAGACTTTTTAAGACTTTAATGACCTGCAGAAACCCACAAATAAGATTCTATAAATATTAACATGAGAAAGGAAGAGCTCAACCAAGTTACAAATTAAGTCAATATTTTACGTCAAACCAAAATAGACATTTTAGAGCCTACGATTCGGATTATTGGATTTATGGTGCCATAACCCCTGAATATGAAAGCATATATGGCATGAGGATATAAAAATATCAACATTTCATGTTCTATTTAATCATTTATTTCTTTCATTCACAAGTCACACTCCATCATTTGGATATTTTTCCAAACAGCACAGATGCAGGCAGCATATCTGTGTTAAAGTCACACAAACACAAAGGAGACAAATGAGAAAGAAAATGGGGTAAATATGAAGAGGTGGAAGATCTTCAACAGCCAAGAAAAATGAGGATGTTACATAATCCATGCATCTATTGACTGTTTTATACATGAGTATTTCATATTGTGTTGCATGTTTAATTGGAAACATTTGCACAGTTTCTAAATGAAAGTGATAAAAAAAAAAATTAAAAAAAATTTACTGAGTATGAAATTCAAATTTATTGATCTTCTTCCATGTGGTCATTTGAGTTATGCTATTTAATTGCAGAAAATGTTCTATACTGTTAGTATTATCATTATCTGGATACAAATGACCCACAGGAGGATATGAGATGTTGGTCATTCTGCATAGTCCTACCCTGAAAGGCTGTCTGGATGTTGTCTGTCACCATGTGGAGTTTGCTACACAGTCAAAAAGTCAGACAGATAGCCTTTTGGTGAGTCAGCAGATCAATCTGTCAGCTTGCCTCCCGTTTAGCAGTGTAGCCAAATGGTCAGTCTGTGAAGTAACTTTCCAACATAATGGCAGTGATGCTTTTATCCTGAAGTCTGCAGCTACAAAATGCTGAATCACTTACATCCAAGTACAGAAAAGTACATAACAGCAAAGGACTAGCAATATGTTATCATGAAAGAAACATCCTGATCCCATCCAATATTATAAAAGGGAAGTGGACTCTGTGTGTCTCGGGCATCACACGAAATCCAAAAAGAGCTGACCGCTGCAGTTTGGCATACTTAAGTATTTTTGGTCAAGGAAGAGACTAGCGAAAACCAGACTGATCTCATGAAATCGCGCTGCATGTCACACCAGTTCTTGTAGCATTTAGCATATGCATGTTCATCCTTTTGCATGTTATTCAACGCCATGTGATCGCATGTCAATGTACATAAAAGATCTCTGGTTTACATATCTGTAACTGCTAACCCTAACCGATAATCGTATGGTATTTAACGCGGTGTGAAAGCTTATAATAAGTACAGACAGCTAATTAAAAGCAGCATGTTATCTGTACACAATTCGTGATATCACGTTGTGAAAACAGCAAGTTGATAGGACCAGTATTTTGGGAGATGTTAGAAATTTTGGGATCCAATTGCCTCCCAATAGCCAATCATGTTGCTATGCCCAGAATCATAAAATCATCATTGAAGTGGGTTACCTAGCAACAGATACAATAAGGCCATGTTGCCTTGGTGTCAAATTTCATGTGCAGAAACAGACATGTCGACTGAGAGGTTATTCAACTGAAAATGCCAGTGGAATTTACCAAGAAAGTAAATGAATGGACTGTATCACAGAATCTACAAGGATCTGGTTCCCCATGGGTCAATGCGTTACTTATCATGATTCATTGATGTAAAATAAAAAGCAGTTTTTCTGGTGACAGCTAAATATTGATGTAGATGTCGTGTAATCACACAATTCAAAGAAAGCTTTCAATGGCTTTTTCACCAGTAATGAAACATTTTAACTGCCTGATCTGTGAAAGGAGAGAAGCTCTTATTCTAAGCACAGGAAAGAGGACGCAAGTCTATGTAGAGACAATGTGAGGAGTGACAGCTGTGAGACAACACATAAAAGAAACTTGAAGAACATTTGGGAGAAGTGATCAAGTAACTGTTATTTTCTTCAACTGCCGAAGACAGATATGGACGCAATATATTGGAAGCGGTCAAGTTCAACAAAACTGCTGGTTATAGCTACAGCCTATAAACAAAGAGAGGCTGAATGGGGGGAAGTTTATTACAGTGCAAACAATGAACTCCAACAGAAAACACTTTAGCCCAGGGATTAAGATGAACTCAGTTTTACCACATTCATTTGACCTGTTTTTTAAAGTTTTTCTTTTGTGAAGAGCATTTAAATTTAAAAACACCAACATTTTTACCTTTTTACTGCTGCTTTGCTTATTCCCTTGGGCATCAGGTATGAGTGTAAACAAATGGGGGAAATTATACTTTTTATTTAATGTACTTTACTTCACTTCAACTTTATACATCTACTTGCCTACAATTGTGGCTTGTATTGAAAGTTTTACTCTGCAACATTTGACTGACAGCTGTAGTTACTTTTAAGACAACAATTTCCATCCCTTCTTGTCCAAGGGAAGCAACACACCTCCAAATGTGTTGATTTTTGATGTTTGTGACAAAACTCAAGGATATAGTGTCTCCTAAACTGGACTCCTTCTAGAGCTAGAAAAACTCTTAAAAACCCTCTTGGATTAGATGGGAAAAGACATTGTCACAAAAGTGGAAATTGCTGTTTTTCTGAACTGATGAGAAGCTGACTCTTTAGAGAAACATGGTTGTCACAAGAGAGTGAAGCTACACATGATGCATTTCTGTCCAACAGAATATAAAGCATTTCAAATGTGCTCAAACTTAAACAATACACATTAATATAGCAGTAAAATTAATCCAAAAACATCATATAAAAAAGTAAAACACTAATAGCAACCATTTTACAGCACAATGACTACATTTTGCTACAAACCCTGCATACTGTTACATAAATAAGCATCCAAAGCTTTTACATTTACTTGTGATGGAGTATATTTACAATATCATAGTAGTGTTTTTACTCAAGTAAATGATCTGGACATTTCCTCCAGTGCTCTCTATACTAATACATAACACTGTAGCTGACACCTGATTACAATTTTTCATCCAGGTTATCAAGATGTTATTACTACTAAGTGAGGCCAGAACACACATTTTACAACACTTGACCTTAAAATGGATAACTTTTACTTGTAATGGAGTATTTTCAGTCTCATATGAGTGCCCAAGTAAATGATATGAATATTTCCTCAACTGCTCACTTCACTTCTTCAGAACACTGCAGGTTTCATATAAATGCAGTTTTCATACATCTTATCCTATTAATTATGACCCGAAAACACATTTTACTACTCTTCTACTAAAAATGCATCACTTTTACTTATAATGGTGTATAGTCAGAGTTTCACAGTAGTGTTTTACCCAAGTAAATCATCTATTTGCTCTACTGTTCACTACACTTCTTCCCAATGCTGCAACTTTCATATAAATGTAATTTGTATACTTTTTAAGTATGACCAGAAGAAAATATTGCCACACTTATATATTTCTACTTAAAATGCATAACTTTTTCTTGCAGTGGAGGTTTTTTTTGTCATATTAGTGCTTTCACCCAAGTAAATGATCTGAATATTTCCTCCATTACACTACTACTACATACTACTGCATTCTAGATTTAAATGCAAGTTTTCATGCATCTTATCAGTATGTTATTACTACTAAGAATGACCAAAATACACATTTTAACACTTATATTCTCCTACTAAAGAATGCATAGCTATTACTAGTATTTGAGTATTTTCAGTGTCATATTAGTGCTTTTACCCAAGTAAATGATATGAATATTTCCTCAACTGCTCAATTCTTCTGAACACTGCAGGTTTCATATAAATGCAGTTTTCATACATCTTATCCTACTAATTATGACCAGAAAACACCTTTAACTACTCTTCTACTTAAAATGCATCACTTTTACTTGTATATTCAGAGTATCACAGTAGTGTTTTACCCAAGTAAATTATCTGACTATTTGCTCTACTGCTTGGTACACTTCTTCCCAATGCTGCAACCTTCATATCTGATCTGAATATTTCCTCCATTATACTACTACTACATACTACTGCATTACAGATTTAAATGCAACTTTTCATGCAACTTATCAATATGTTATTACTACTAAGAATGGCCAAAATACACATTTTAACACTTATATTTTCCTACTAAAGAATGCATAGCTATTACTAGTATTTGAGTATCTTCAGTGTCATATTAGTGCTTTTACCAAGTAAATGATCTGAATATTTCCTCCATTACACTACTACTACATACTACTGTATACTAGATGTAAATGCAAGTTTTCATGCTTTTTATCAAAATGTTATTATGACTAAGAATGGCCAAAATACACATTTTTAACACTTATATTCTCCTACTAAAAAATGAATAGCTATTACTAGTATTTCAGTATTTTCAGTGTCATATTAGTGCTTTTACTCAAGTAAATGATCTGAATATTTCCAGTAACACTCACTACATTGCTACATACATATACACATACATATGTCATATCATCATTTCAGCATGTTGTTAGTAAAGTATGGCCAGAATACAACTATAAAACAATAAATAGCACATACCAGCACAAGAACAATACTGAGGGGTAAAAGTGAGTGTTTTAGTAGTTTCACAGAACATCAAAATGTAAACAGAACCATTTTGGGTCAAAAAAAAAAAAAAAGTAATTTAGTTCAAGCTCGTTGGTGTAAAAGTGTGCAGTGAATGTCAGGTAAGTAAACACCTCCTGAATCACTGGCATAAACTGATTTTTCTGTGAAAGTTGACGCTTTAATCCCTCGTATCGACTTTTCGGGGCTTTTCGCCGAGTAGAACCGTCACTTTGTTAACAGTTAGCTTACATTGTCCCGCATGAATACGAGACACGGTCGGTCCGGTTCACACACTTCGCTGTTTAATTACACCGTTAATAAAAAAAAAAAAAAAAAAAAGGAATGACTCGGTCAAACTTGGCCGTGTGTTCCTAAAAGTGACACCGTTTTTAGAGCCGCTGCTCCCCCATTTGGAAGTAACCGTGACCCAGTCCCGTCCAGGAGTTAACCCGCTTGGAGTTAAACCGGTTCAGGAGGCGGCGTTCACGCGCAGAGGTGACCGGACGGATAGTTACCTTAACGGGCCAGTTGTTGGAGAGCGGGAGGGCCGGGAGGTGCAGCAGGAAAAAGGAGTAAACCGGGAGAGCTAAGCCTCCGTTACCGAACATGGTTCATTCATGTCAGGGACCGACAACACTTCCCCTCCCCTCACCTCCGCTCCCCTCCTCATCCTCCCCTACTGCCCTCCCTCCCTCCTCCCACTCCGACCCCCTTCTGATGCGGCCACGCCCCCTGCTCCTGCACAACACCCACTGCCCTCAAATACTCACAGAAAAGTACTAGTACTGCACTGCTAGTACAAACTCTGCCCTCAGTGTGTAGAAATCCTGCATCTGCACTATTAGCATCAAACAGTCCATAATAATGTGTCGATCAGGAATTACATAATATTGATTGATACACACATTAATTGATCCATTAGTATGATGCACACATTTTGAACCTTTACTTTATGTTCATTTTTTTACATAAGAAAAATGTCCTGTATTTTTTTTAAATCACATTTTCTTTTATCGTGAATTCATTATTATTATTATTTTTTTTTTTTTTTTATTGGGAAGCAGGTGCAAGTCAAAATCTGTCACTACAGACAATAACTTTATGCATACGTTAATACATGTGCCAAGAGAATAATTAAAATATGATTCACAAAAATAAATAATAATAAATATACGTATAACCACATGCACCCACGTATACACATACATAAGTGTATCATTATAATTGACAGTCATATCTAAATCAATGACAATTTTTTTTTATCCCCTCAAGCCCAGTTAATTCATTAATTCTCAGACAAACCAAATGTAAAACTGTGACCTTGATAAACAATTGATATTGACAAAATACCTTAAAAAAATGAAATAGAGTTGTGCTCATAAGTTTACATACCCAAGCAGAATGTGTGATTCTTTGGCCATTTTTCAGAGAAAATGAATGATCACACAAAACTTTTCTTTCACTAGTGGCTGGTGGTTTGGTGAAGCCATTTCTATTTTCGTTCTTTTTAAATCCTACTGACAACAGAAACTATCCAAATGAGCCTGATCATAAGTTCTTCATCCTCTGTATTGGCCCCGCCCCTTTAACATCAGTGACAGATGTTAGTCTTTTGTGGTAGTTGTGGATC
>JAPQRP010000011.1:7876906-7892754 GCA_037367295.1 Apogon hyalosoma
AGTGCTTTTATTCATTCCATGTTTTCTTTTCTGTCTGTTTTAGTCACATGATACACACAGGAGTTAGTACTGGATTGAAGAACCATTGTTTTGATGACTTTTGATGGTCTAATAATTTTTTTCTCTGATTGTACATGTTGCTGTTTTCTGTGTTCTGACATAATAACCTTTGAATTTACTCTGATCTTTTATGAACACCTCTACAGTTCATGGGGCAGCTGTGGCCTTGAAGGTTGGAGAACTGACTTCTAACTGTTCAATTCCCTGGACTGCCATTGAAATTGTTGGCTGATGTGCCCTTGAGCACATGTCATGTGTGACATGGCAGCCCACTGCTCCTACTCTGCAGTGTGTGGTGTGTTCCTGCATGTTCAGCTAATGATGGGTTAAATGCAGAGGGTCAATTGCATGTCCACATTTATAATATATCTATA
The DNA here is from genome assembly GCA_037367295.1 of Apogon hyalosoma. Taxonomy (NCBI): domain Eukaryota; kingdom Metazoa; phylum Chordata; class Actinopteri; order Kurtiformes; family Apogonidae; genus Apogon; species Apogon hyalosoma. The sequence continues at coordinate 7,877,341 of JAPQRP010000011.1, forward strand.
CTGACATAAAGATTCTTAATTAAATATAGGAAAAGACCTACTTTTCACTGACAAATACAGAGGATAATATTAGATAATGATAATAAAAAGGGTGATGATGATGATAATAAAGGGTTTGATGCAGTGAGAAATTCATTTGAAGTTGCCACAAAAATAGCTGAAGGTCTTTGGGTTAAGATGTTTTTTCTTTTTTTTTTTGAAAGAGTATTTATTTTAGGAAGGAGGAGAATTTTCTGATCCCACTAAGGAAAAGATCCTGAAGTTTATCACAAACAATCAAAACCAACACATCTGGAAATACATAGTTCTTTTTCTTGCTCACCAGTGCATCATGTGTACTTTTTAATCAATATTTAGGCTATATGGTTATTATTTCATTACGACTGACTTTATTCCAGGTTGTATGACAAAATAATTTAAATTCAAGACTCACATAATTAGTTTTATTACCTATCAGTTCAGTTCAATAGAGCAAAACAAAACAGAAACAAACAGGGAAAAAAAATACTAGATGATACGAATACAATTAAACCTGCAGTAAGTTTTGTGACCACAAGAGGGCAAAATAATAAAAGCTAACTAACTCAGTAAGGTTTATTTGACAGAGATACATACAATGAACATGACAAAACATGTTCTGTCATTGGTTTTAAAATGCCATTTTCTGCAAATTGCTAAAGTTAACTTGACCTGCAAAGTTTAATCCCTGATTAATGCAAAACCTTAAATTAAAGCATGTCTGTAAAAACAATTAAAAAGCAATTGGTGCATTTTATATAGAAGTGTGTGGAAATATCATTATGGAGGTGTAACTTGTGTTATTTATTTTGGACACTGTACTTTTGGTTAAAAATGTAAAAGTACTATTGGTTTGTGAAGAATTATATCATATATTATAGAAGAATTATATCTGGGCAAGTTAGGAAGCAGGGCTAGTGTAATGAAAAACACAGCATTATGGGAAAATAAATAAAGATTCTGTTTTATCTGTAGTGATTGTTCTAACTTTGTGGCAGGTCCATTGTAAACCAGTCTGGGCTGAATCTAATTGTATGCATTACACAGCAACTTACACAACAATGAAAACTACAGCTTTGAAAGCCAGAATAATTAGATTTTATGAGCATAATTGTGGTTGAATAGCTGTTACATAATCTAGTTTTAACACGTGGAGACATCAACATTATGCTGAAGTAGCACTACTGTCTGCTGGTTATCAGTGGAGGAACAGAAATAACATGAATATGTAGTTTAATAACCAGTTCCTTTCCTTCGCCCACATACTTGAGCTTTCTATTCTGCTTAAAACCCAAACCACCTTCACATTTATTTTCCTTTTCATATTACATAGACTTACCTTCTCCTCAACCAGCATTGTACAAACAGCGACTGAGCTGTCTGCTTTTTCTCTCTGCTGTAACATCCCACCTGTACGGAGATGGAAACTTCACAAAATAAGTCATGTCATCACACAGCAACATATCTCAAGTCACATATAATTATGTCTAGTTGCTTTAATGTGTAAATGAAGTGCAATTCTCCATTAAAACACTTATTTTCTTAATTTTCACATCCCATTACACCTAATCTTTATTTTGACAGCTGTCTTCCTCTTGATTTGCAGTGAACTGGAAAATGAAGTTGATTTGCCCATGTACAAAATAGTGGTTTCATTTACTGGCAAAAAACACCTTATATGTGCAGTGATGGAAATAAGGAAAAAAGCTCTTGCCCATTAAAGTGTCTGTTTTAGTATTTAAGCAACCAGAATAACCACAAAACGTCTCGCAGAAAATACATGTTAACATTTTTTGCAATTTATTTCAAAATAAAAAAGTAAAATGTTAAATAAACAGAGTGTTGCCGAGCGGTAAGATCGGGACCATGACAGAGTTCTTGAAAATGTTGCATGGTGGGTAATGTAGTCGAAATGCTATTAGCTTACTTTCACACAGTGGTGGAAAAAGGTTTTTGGACACCCTATGCATTTGTGATATATTGCATTATGAATCACTCTTAAGTTATTGAACTCTACCTAGTATTGTTCCATTCTCCAAATCCACATGCTCTCTTCTGCACATGCTCTGTTCTGTCGAGGTCAAAACTGGATGTTTCAGCAAAATAATGAAACACATCCAGGACACGACATGTTGAGACTTTCAAGAATTTAGTGTTGTTATTATTTGTTCTTCTTAACAATTACAAAAAAAACCAAAAACAAAACATTTGCATATTTGTGTTTGATGCAGCTGTTAAATTTTTCACAAATATTTCATGTGATTATGTCAAATTTGCAGGTGTCTGAAAACTTTTTTTCCTCTACCGAACAACGTGCAATTTTACCATTAATGGGAGGTCAAATGATGACACATTCATGGGTTAACACACGTTCCTGTTGCTGGAATGAAGCAAAACTGGAATGTCTCCATATCCTGGTAATCTCACATCTTGTTACACTTTGTCTTATAATGTGCTTTTGTGAGCAATGTGCAAGAGACACATACCCGTTCACGCTGTTTTCTATCATGCACAATGAAATGAGTTCATTCAATCCTCATTTCCAAATTGCGCTTTCAAACTTTAAAGCATTAGATCCTGTCGAAGTAATTTGCATAATTTTTTATCTTTTTTCTGTTATACCGGTGCATTTTTAAAATCGTCTTATTGTATGTAATGTGCAAATAATCTAAATGAAATGCAAGAGGTGATATAGAAATTTACTGACCATAACCATGTGAACGTCAGCCACATAAAACTGTTTTAGTTTTAATTGGATAATACTATTGAGGAAGTGGAACTGTCCTATTGTTCCTGTAAAAGTAAAATACGTGATAAAGCAAGGCTGTTTGACAAGTGTTGAACAGGATCTGATCCACAGCAGCATTCAAGGGGTTCTGTTTATCCCTATTACTGTTCACGATTTCAATTCATCTTAGTGCTTTGTTTTCACACTGCAGCAGGATCTGATCCACAGTTAAACCCAGCGCAGATATTCATCCAAAGGCCTGCTGCTTATTTCACCTAATTGCTCCGATGCTGGTACTGAAGATGATGCCTGGCACACTTAACTCGAACAGACACCTCCATTCTCTGCAGAAAGTAAAGAATCCCTGGAGGAAATGGGACAAAATATATCACGCCGAAGAGAAAAAAGGGTGAAGTGGAGCAGCTGTCAAACAGAGCATCAACATCCATTCAGTTATTACTTTAAGGGTTACTTTGGGTTTGTTTAATGTGGGGTTGTACGACGGGCCATAATTATCCTCATTAATATCCAGTTGGTGGGGTTTCTGCAGGTATCAGCAAATCTAATTGCATGCTTTTTAATGCCACTTTAAACAAATTTAATGCCTATGTCCAACTGCAGATACGGTTTTCTATATATGTGATGATTTACTGTCGACAGGTTCTGAATAGTTCCTCCTCCAATCACTTCTGCTGAAACTTGCATTTTCCCATTTTTCCCACATTTGCTAATATTCCCTCCGCTCTTTTGCCACAGCATGAGCACGCTCACAGAACGTTGCATTCCAAGCATCCGGTGTTGTGACTTTGTGCATTGGCCATAAACAATAGATAATTAAAGGGTTCGGCCTGTCAATCATTGCTATACTTCCGATTAAATTAAATGTTTATATAATAAAAATAAATCGTGAACAATGCTTTTTTCCATCAAGTGTATTTCATTTTTTAATGCCTCCGAACATCGAATTTAATGCTTTTTAATGCCATTTAAAGCCTTAATTTTCACAAAATCTATTTAATGACTTTTAATGCTTTTTAATGACCCGCAGAAACCTTGTAAATGTTGCACTAAGAACTGGTTGTATCCCCAGATAACCTACACATACAGTACACATGCTGTTATAATGTACAAAATATGCATGACTTCATGTCCATGGTAATATCATAGAAACACTGGTCTACGAACACCAAAAAATAACACAATAAAAGTAGTGAAACTCTATCAATAATTAAGTCAAAAAAGCTAGTTAGCTCAAGTTTTTGAGATACAGCACTGGGTCAAAATGTGAAATTCTGTGAGTTAATGAGAGAATGGGTTTTAAAAAAAAAAGGAATGTTTGCCTCTGAGCTAAGACACCGTCTACACAACGTGTTAAAATCAGTGATTTTATCATCCCTGCTCCTGTCACGGTTATTGTGTACATATAAAAGCTGCATCCTGATGACTGGTCAAACCTTCAGGAACCGCATACTTTCACTTTCTGATGTGCGATCAGTCAGTACAGTGCAGTGTCTAGTCCTTTCCTGTGTTTGCTGGTAGAAAGAAAGAAGTGCTTATGTGTGAAGGTTCATTTTACTCCTACTTTTAATCACCAAGTGCCTTACTTTTATCCTGAGAAAACCAGCTCTCTCATGTTTCATTTATAAAAGTGTGACCCGACCGCCAAACACGTAATAAATGTGAAACACTTTATTTAGCAGAGGAATGCAAATCCAATAAAGCTGTACATACATTAAACTATGACACAAACTGCAGTTATTGTGCATCACATTAATAGATCTAGAGTGGCATCACGTAACGACAGTATATACTGCACCGCATATGCACGATAAAAAGCAACAATAAAAAGTCCTTCAAAATACAAAAAAAAAAAAAAAAAAAAAAAATTCAATGAAAATTCTAAAAGACATGCAGAAAAAGTTTGTGACAAGTATTTTTTTTAAAGACATTAATGTTGTCAGTGTTTTACAAGTAAATGCATCATGGTGTCATATCTGCAGAGAAACCTTTCATTTTCAATCACAAGACACTTCTACATTTTGAAAAGAAGTCTAATATGGAATATGAAAGTATAATAAGGAATTATGTTTTTTATAAACACGGATTAGTCATATCTGTGTTTAAGTTATCACTTCAGTAAGAATAAGAGGTGCCAGAGTAACATGTGAATAGGTGTGACTCTATCGTGGTATATGGGCTGCATGTGATGGGAAGGACTGCACAAGGCTGGATTAAGAAATAACCCTGAATTTACTGCCATCCAGGGGTGAAACCATCAGACGAGCTGAACCTGGGGAGTAGAGAGGCCGCCACTTGTTTCTCCAGATGACGTTGCAGATCCGGAAGATGAACAGGATGCAGGCTACCACGAGCAGAGCGACTGTTGGACAGAGAGGACAGAAAAGCATCAGTGGGTGAAAACGTCAGCAGCTGGAACTTCCCAAACCTTTAGGTTAAAGAATGGAAAATATTTAAAGAAGGACAAAGTTAACAGTATACCATGGTGTTTTATAAATAAAGAAAGAAAATGAGAAAAAACTGCAATAAAACAGATTTGGATTTTATTGCTGTGACATCGGAAAGCATTTAGTCAATGATAATCTTTTAAAAGCCAGTTGAATTATGGTCTATTCGTAATGAATTAGATTTTCTGTATAAATAATAAGTAGTTTTGTAGTTTAGTTTATGTTCTTCAACTGATTTATGTTGATATTTAGGGTGTACAGGCGCTGAAGGTGTACAATTTTAGGCCCTGAACAACACAAACTCTATAAACCATCCCTTGAATAAACACTAATGACCAGATATCAGTGACTGTGAGTATGTTGACACCATAAGCAGTGTTTTCCACTGAGGTCTTTGGGAATATTGGCTGCTGTGGTCGCACCATGCACTCATATTCACACAGCTTTAGACTATTATAGTTGTATAAAAGATGTAATTATGTTTTGGACCAATATTATAATCGTATCTGTGTAAAACAATTGGAAAAGCAAGAAAAGATAAATTTAACGCCACAAAAAAAAAAAAAAAATCAATCCAAAAATGGCTACAGAAGTCAGCTAAAGCCAGTTATAACAGATCAAGAAGTAATTTAGTTAGTTTTGATTCTCTCCACACTGAGTTTAGATTCATTGGATAAAGGTGGTGGACAAAATGGCTTTAATATTGGTAGGAAAAACCCTGCTAAGTGACTATTGAGTGTTCTCTGTTATGTTAAACTTATACTTACTCATGAAGATAGAATTGGGGCTTGGGTCAGCTGAGTGGTAATGTTTCATTATGTTTCCAACCAGAGCCACAATCACCACCGGGTACACTGTGACGATGTTACGCACCCAGCGGTCCAACGCCCAGTTCTCCAGGATGAACCTATAGGCAGCAAGGAATGCATGAAAACCATTAATTAACTGTTTTCAAGATCTGATTTTAATGTAAATGTGTTGACGTATCAAAGCTCACCATGCCATGATCTCTGCAAACAGGATGCAGAGGGAGGCCGTGGCTGCCGTGCTGCGGGCCACGCCCCACAAATGGAGAACCAATGCGAAGTTGATCAGAGACGCAATGGACGTCCACGTGGTGTACACAGCCAAACCATTCTGGACCTGCACATGTAAACACCCACTGAGTTAAGATCACCGTTTGTACATGACACACATGAGCGATCGCTTCCTGTCTTACCAACGTTCTGAGACAGCACAGGTCTTTGGGGTAGTACGACTTCAACCAGAGGCCGTAGTAATCGGTGGCAAAGCAGCAGATGGACAGAACACTGTAGTTGGTAATCACGATGAGTATCAGCACAACCAGAGCTGCCAGCATCAACCTGCAGGAGAGACGAAACGCAACATGAATGCATCATGTGAGACGTTTCAGGTTCATTAGCGTCTGCCTGGATTCACCAGGATCTTTCTCCATCGTTACCTTAATATATACCTTCTTTAATCATATCAGTAATTAATTAGTGATGAAAGGGTTACTTCTGACCTGTAACTTGTTGCAGATTATTAGTTAACTGCTTGAATAAGTTAACGTTTGATTCTTTTTTTTTAATTAATGTTCTAGCGAGTGCTTTAAACTGCAATACAACTGAAAAGTGTGGAAAACCAGGACTGTACAGGAATACTAGAAATAAAATATTGTTGAATTTCCAGCAGTGAACGACATTATCTCTTATTTGACAGCATAGCCATCTCCCATGGCATCAGCTGTCATTTTCTATATTTCTACCTCTCACTTTTCTTCGAATAATTCATTGTGCAAATTAAAAACACCTTACATTTTCGCTTGAACAACACAAATAAACTCAACCAGAGTACTCCCTGTGACAATGTGTAATTGTCTTCTTATAACTATAACAAAAAAGTAGTTTTTTTTTTTTAGAATTTTTTTTCTGTAACAAATAAGAATATTTTAACAGCATCAGTGGCTGCAATGAGCCTGTTTTGTTGCATGTTTTTCTTTTCACCCCAGTAAAATATTTGTCCTATACCGCTACTCTTTGTCTAGTCAAGTGTTAGATCACCATGGCAATGGATTAGTCCCTTGCACATCCCTAAAATGATTTTAGGGCCCTCCAATGCAAAAAATAAAGGTTCTGCCTGCTACATTTTCTGACCTGAAGAAAAAAACAAAAAGTATAATAATGCCATAGTGGATAAAATGGGCATGGTTATGTTTATCTATCTATCTATCTATCTATCTTATCTTATCTTCAACCGGAAGCGCAAACAGTCCATTTTCAAACATCAAGCAAGAAATGTTAGATATTTTACCTTTAATTTAATGCTGTTAGATTTAACTAGTTACCCCAAAGCTGCTCATTTATACAGGGTAAGGAATATGCAAACAGTATTTTCTTAATGGAGTGTAAAAATATTATTGTGGAGATTTATTTACTGTTCCTCTGCTCATGTTTGCATTCCTGCCTAATTTTAAACACATTAAGCGGAGTTTCTTCTCTGAAGTGGTGTCCCTGCTCTAATAATCAGCTTTATTTTGCACAAATACATATATAAACAAGTTAGTAGTGGAGGCAGTACACCTACTCTCTGTCCCACAGCACCAGCCATATCATGTTCATCAGCAGGTTGGCCAGCCAGCAAAAATAGAAGGCGTATGGCAGCAGGCACTGAGCCCAGGATCTATTCACAGAGAGAAAGATCAGTTTCATTTACATGCTGCTCTGCACTAGTCTGAGGAAAAAATAAATAAGTGGATGCTGGTGTACCCTCTGAAAACATATGCGGTGATGTATATGACGATGAGAGTGAGCCAGGTGTAGATCACGCCCCAGATAGAGAAGGTCCAGCCAGCAGGAGTGATGTCCGTTTCATAGCGGGCCGATACATTACCTGTAGTCGAATGGAAGAAAACTGGAAAAAAAAAAAACAGACATTCAATTAGTAAAGCAAGTTTCAAACAGATAAGTGTAGTCCAAAGTGCTTCACAGATGATTGACAAGCTGACAGTAACACAGAGCGAACTGCAACGGCGTGAGATAAAATACATAAAAATGTCAATGACATAAACATAAGATAAAATAGAATAAAACATAGAAAAGTTCTGCTGTGAGAGCTCTAATGAGAAGCCCCGCTGATGCTGGCATGGTTTCCAGTCTGTGCTCCAGTTCATCCCAAACTTGTTAGTCATCTCTCTCTGTAGACCAATCAAATTCATGATTTTTTTCATTGTATGGCACTGACTTGGAGATTTGTTGGGCATTGTCATGTTGAAACAGGAAAGGGCCTTCCTGTGAACCACTGCTACAAAGATGGAACAACACTATTGTCTGAAATACTAAATGTTGGGTGTGAGTTATTTGTTTTTCACTGGCAGGAATTAAGGACATTCACTCAAAACAAGAAAAACAGCGAGGGATAAGAATGTACTAAACTGTGCAAGCTTATTTAAGGATGCATAATAGAAGACCATGGTCCAGAGCTCAAACATTTAACAACATCTCTCTACTTTTAACAAACTGAAGTAGATTGTAAGAATTTTCTCAGTTCTGTTTCCTGTGTAAAATAGCAGGAGCATAAGAAAGTAATGTCACACTTGAGTACCATGTTATGTTTGGCAAGTTCTCAAAAAAACAAACATTTTTAGTAATAGGCCAAGTTCACATGCAAAGATTTGTAAGCAGTGATGATACATATTTGCATTTTTATGGTGTTTTAAGTCCCTGACTGTTATATAACAATTTATCTTTAGCCATTTTACTGTACATGTTTTATGCGTATACTGGTGTGTTCTTTATGCTATGACAGTCTTCTATAAATGAGTAAATTATATTATTTTGCAGTGTATCATGGCACATATTGTCTCACCAGAATCTTCTGAAAAGCATATTTTTTCAGAGCTTTGTTCTCAAGTTATTTTTTAATGTTACATAAGACACATATTAATAGACCTCTACTTGGGTGGAGTTGGAAACTGAATCACTACAGGCCAACTACAAGTAACTGCATTGACCCTAATGGGTGTAAAACAGATTTTCTATAGATTTACAGTAGATAAGTCTTTCAAATGGCTTTTTGACATTCTGTCTTTGGAATATTGATTGTTTTTAGGTTGTAAGTTGGTTGTTATAGAGATACATTTGAATACAGCTTATTTCTTTAGTAAAATTAATTTGTAAAGCAAACATTTTCTATGCATTGTGAGACTTTCGACTCAGTTGCATACATGAAAACCTGAGGGGCTTTATGCATCTATCTATCTATCTATCTATCTATCTATCTATCTATCTATCTATCTATCTATCTATCTATCTATCTATCTATCTAGACCTCACAATATTTAAATAAAATGCTTTCTACAGGCAAAAGTAAGTATTTCATGTCAACTTTAATCACATGACAAACAGCACTCCAAACAATAGAAGTTCCACATGTCTTGCACGAAACCTGGTGTTTATCCACAAGCTAAAGACATGTTGCTCAATCTACATCTCAACTGTATCTTGATAAAAAGAATGACAAACCCATTTATATGGTCGCATTCATAATTAATCATTAACAAACCTAATAGTGGACATCTGCATAAACTGTATGTTTTATGGGGGTTTGTCCACTCTTTTGACACCCTTTTTCTTTTTAGAAAAATAATCAAATTAATGTAATGTAATCTATCTATGTATCTACTAATAGTAGAATCTCTATTAAGACACAAGAAAATGCAGGTCCCAGATTATGTAAATACAAGCCTTCTACAGGCAAAAGTCTGGCTATCATATCACCTTTGATCACATGGAATTTCCCTTTGAGGGACAAATAAAGGCATATCTTATCTTTTGACAAAAGCATCATCCCAAAATAATAATGTGTTGAAAGAAACCTGGTGTAATTCAGGCGGTTGATGCAGTAAATCTCATAGCGTCGACCCAACAGTGGAAGACATGTTGCTGAATACTTTGCAATTTGGTCATTACAAACTTTTTTTTTAATGCTGTTTACATATTTCCTGTAACAAACTTAATTTTGCAGAAAAGCAAATGTTTTTAGGGCTCTACAGCAACCCTTTTGTGTGTGTGTGTGTTTGAGTTACAATCTGTCTGTCTGTATCAGTATCTCTACATTAAAACACAAGAAAATACAAATAAAAGCCTTCTACAAGGTAAGTATGTATTTCATGTTAACCCATAACATTATGGGTTAACATAATGTTATGGGTGCTATTTATATGGCAGTTTCAAAATAATTTTTTTCCTCTATATTTAACTTTTCTTAAGTGATTTAGTCACCATTTATTATAATATTATTCCCTATATTTTGTGTTTTAACAGCAAAAATCATGTATTTTCCTATATTTAATTGACTGATCATGTAGATGTTCATAAAAGGTCGGATTAAATTTGAGGGTTATTATATCAGAAACAGAGAAAACTGAAGAAAAAGTGACTTTTTCAACGAAATAGATCACTAACAACATAATCCAAGTGTCTCCATCCACTATCATTGATCCAACTCCATGGGTTTTACTGGTGAATCCGTGTTGTAGAAGATGATGGTGTTTCCATGTTCACTACAGAGCCTCTGAACGTCCACATGGGTCATATCTGATGACCGTAAAAAGATGGCAAACTGCATTTTTCACAAATAATTTACATGTATTCATAGGATTAGTGGAATGCCAGGTATTACAAACAGTTTAGATCAATAGATGCTTTTGGTTGACAGTGGATGTTTGGGTCTTTATGGGTTAAGAGAATGAAAAAAACAAACCCTAATATATAATTAACAAACCTAAGTGTGGCCCTTTACAGAAAAATTAATGTTTTAGGGCTCTATTATCCACTATTTTGCCTATTACTACTACTTATTACTATTGCCTACTACTATTTTCTTTTTAATAAAGAAAAGTAGTAACAAAGTGAGTTCTATTCCTTCCATAGGTCTATGTACATCTATCTATCTATGGGTGTTTATATTATTTGTATGAATCCCTGCAATTTAAGCAAACCAAACCACCTTTTTTGTCTTTTTTTCCCCCCTCTATCCACTTCTATAAATACACGTCTGTGGAGCTCTGCTTATGTACTTTTTAACCCAACTGTCTGACTCGTAACCAGAGGAAGTTTCACGAACAGTCATGGAAATAATTCCTGCTGCTTCGTGTAAAAACCACACACTGTTTATGACAACGGTAACAACAACAGCAGCAAACTGTATCATTAACTGGGAGTCTCCCTCTACTTCCACAACTAATAGATATATTTATATGGAGTTGTATGAGCGAAACCAAATCTTAAACAAATCTAGAAAATGCTGTGACGTTTTTTTTTTTTACAGCTTAAGTAAAACTAGTGCTAGCAAAAACAAAAACTAATGTTAGCTAACTTATGTAAATGAAACGTTAACTCACCTCTGCCCGTTCCGGCCAAAGCATTAACGATTAAAACGACGACAAAAACGATCGTACACAAGAGGATTAAAGCAATACGAGGCCAGCTTTTTTCCTTCATTTCGTCTGCAGCTTCGTTCGCCTGTTTGTCCGCTGTCAGTGACCGTCAGGGCGGTGAAAAACACAGAGGCAGTCCCGGCACGTTGACTCAGTGATGCCTTCACGTGCTCCGCGTAAACGCCCACCAGCACACGGTGATGCGTTCAAGGCCAGAACAATGTGAAAGTACCGTAAACGCCGCAAACAAACAGGAATACAGACAAGATGATCAAAAAATGAAGAGAGAAAAGCGTGTAACAATGTGCACAACAGTCCTTAAAGGTTAAAGTATGAAAAGTAACACGTTATCATTATTATTATTATTATTATTATTATTATTATTATTATTATTATTATTATTATTACTAGTGTGTGAACTACAGGTCATATTAATACCGAAATCTAGGGACTGATGTTGGTAAATGCGTCGTTCCTATTTTTAACTTCATTTCCCGTCATGCAGCGTGGTACTTCTGGTCAGCCAAGAAACGTGACTATAAGGATATTGTATTCCAAAATTACTCATATTTCCCAAAATTTTGGTCCTATCAACTTGTCGAGATATTTAATGTGGAGATGGGACTACTCCTCAACTGTAGGTGCCAAATTGGCCAGTTAAAAATGTCTCAATTTGTCAGAACTGCGTAGATACACACACATGTACGTACACGCTCTGAGACCTTCCATATTATGATATGGATCATTATTATTATTATTATTATTATTATTATTAATAATAATAATAAAGTAAACACTTAAATGCAGGAAATCTTTGCACAAATATTCTACAGACACAAGTTAGTATTTAGTATGACCTCCATTAACACAAGCAGCCTGGAAAGTAAAACACATTTGAGATGTGTTGAATTAAAGTTTGTGTAAAACAGCTGAACATTAGTGGAGTAAACAAAGCAAAACAAACCAACCCCCCCCTTAAAAAAAAAACAAACAAAAAAAACCCAAAGAACTAAGTATGGAATTCGAGTTGTATCATGACACAGACACGTCATTGTCATTAAAACTTGCTAAAACAACAAATCTAATTGTGCCCTAAAATTTTTGACATTCATTTACAAAATAAATAGAACTGTACTCTGTTACACTTACTGCGAATGTTGCAAACTAAATTACCATTACTAATCCATATGTTGACTTTAACAAAGAGATTATCTCCAAAAAAAACACTAAGATTGTTTTCCCTTCACTCAGACTAGTCGCTGTCTGTTTATTTTCATTGTAAAGCAAAACAACATTTACAGTATTGTACAGGAATCTGCATTTTTTTCTACATCTCTTTATGGGGATACAGCAAAACAATGCAGGAAAATAAAAAGTTTAAATAAAAGCCCTTTACAAGCAAAAATACAAATTTCATGTTAACTCTTGGCAAAAAGCACCCCAATGAAAGAATGAGATGAGAGTTTTAGGCATTTTACTAAATATACTTGTTTTTAATGCTGATATATTTCCTGTATCTTGATAAACAACAGAGAAACACCAAACTAACAAATCTAATCATGGACCTTTACCACTCTACTGCCTCCCTGTTGTTTTTTTTTTTACTTCCATACATTACTTAAAGTACATTCCATTAAACTCAAACTGTCCATTTCTCTTCTCAGTTTCTTTATCTATGTAGAAAAATAAAATAAATGGAAATGACACAGCAGCACGAGTATTATTTAATCTTTTTATTTTATTTTTATCCACACTCACAAATCACCTTCCTATGGCGCAACAAAGAGATGCAGTATTTCTTTGATGTTGGGCTGCTCTGTGCAGTTTATAAGCACACAGTTGTTTCATCTTTTAGCATCAGAGTTGACAGACATCAGCAGCATCAGCATGAACTCCTCTCTGCTACTGACTTTACTGACATGTTTCTCAAGAGTAGACATCTATCAGTGCCTCTGTGTCATGTTTTTGCATCTGTTTTAATTAACATGGCACTCTTTGATCTAATTAACTGTAAAACCTGCTGTATCTTACACCTTCCATCTGCTGCTGTGGAACTCTCTCTACAAGCATTTTAATTGCGTGGCATCAGATCTAATGTAGACAGTTCTGCAAGGCCATTTCACTGCAGATGCCAAGCCTTAAAATCGGTAACTGTTTCATTTCAGTCATTGCTGTCGACTTCACACATGCTTCCATTTTGAAAAAGAACAAAAAACTACAACCAGTGCTTTTACGCTGTGTGAAAAATCAGTGACTGGGTGTGCTAAAATGAAAAATATGTCTTCCAAATACTCCTGTAATTCCAGTTTCCCATGTGAAGATTTTTCTCTATTAACAATCAACAAACAAACAGAGTAACAGCGTTCTGTAGTGAGGCTGTGATTTTTAACTGCGCTGAAGCTGAAAGTTGTGGTCGACATATTAAAAGCAGCTGAGGAATGAGGAATAGCCTAGTCATTCATCTGTTGCTACTCAGAGAAGTTTGGAGAGGAGTTTAGAAGTGAGTGGAAAGATACTGGTGTTTGTGTGCACTTTGATTAATCATGTTATGTCATTAACTCATTAAGACCCAAACATCCACCATCAAACAAAATTATCTACTGACGTAAACTGTTTAATACCCGTTAATCCACTGATCCTACCAATACATATAAATAACTGGTGTAAAATCCAGTTTATCGTCTTTTCATGGTCATTTTGACGAGTAGAGGCTCCGTAGTTACCGTGGAAACACAGTCATCCTCTACAACATTGATTCACCAGTAAAACCCATGGAGTTGGATCAATGACAGTGGATGGAAACACTTGTTTTATGTTCAGTTAATGATAGATTTAGCTGAAAAAGTCACTTTTTCTTCAGTTTTCTCTGTTTCAGATATAATAACCCTCAACATTAATCTGAGTGTTATATGAACAGCTACATGATCAGTAAATTTAATATAGGAAAACGTGATTTTCACTGAAAAAAAAAAGGCAAAATGCAGAGGATAATATTATAATAAGTGGTGATAAATCACTTAAGAAAGGTTCAATAGAGAAAAAAAAATCATTTGGGAACTGCCATAAAAGTAGTACTGGGTCTTTATGGGTTAAAAAACATGGCACATTTCTGACAAGGAAAATAAATTTCACAACATGACAGCCTCATCTGCTTCTAAACTCAAATTCTATTCAAGTCAATGTATATTTGCTGAATGTAACGTAGCACTTAGTCACATACAGTCCGGGGCACTGTAGAGAGGGGGTAAACTACAAATTCATGGGGCCCAACATTTCCAGGGGGCCCAATGCATATCGGTTAGAAGTTGTAAAAATTTAGTCTAAGCTCCGCAGTAAAAACAAGGCATAGAAGCCTGGAGTCACATCTCCAAAGTTAAGTTTTACTCTGGTTTTCGCAACACTTGTGGTTGTTACGGCACTTCTGAAACGCACCCTACACCGGAAAAAATCTAAATCTTACCAAATGTATTTTTCTCATTTCTAGTTCAAATATCACATCTCACTTAAAATAAAACATAATCACCTAAAGAGTAACTTTTCAGTGAGATATAAGAACTTTTTAGACAATAGATCTGGAAAATCTTATTTCAACAAATCTTACCAAGATGATTTTCATTTGTTCCATTGGCAGATTTTCTTGCTTGAATCAAGCAAAAAAAAAATCTTAGAGTTAAGCAAAAAAAAAATTGCCAAAGGAACAAGTGAAAATTATCTTGGTAAGATTTCTTGAAATAAGATTTTCAAGATCTATTGTCTAAAAATAA
>JAPQRP010000011.1:7892854-7912112 GCA_037367295.1 Apogon hyalosoma
ATATTAGAAAAAAAAAACCGTTATGCGGAACCTTTATTTTGATTCTTGTTTCTGTCCGGACACAAAAACAAAGCATCAGCATGTCTCATGGATGAGTGTTATCGGATAGCGGTCGGTGCTGCTGTATATATGTTTTGACGCATTTTCGGACTGTATATGACGCTATGGATATCTTTCGGTCGTCTGTGGAATAAGTTAAAATGAGTTGTGTGCCGCTAAAGAGGATTTATAAGGACCTTCCGGTGTGGATTGTGGAGGACCACCACGATGTAAGACCAGCTTCTACTGCCAAAAACTAGCTGTTATAACTTTGTAGTAAAGTAGAATAAATGTATGTAAACAGCTCTTGTTACAGTCAATGAGGAGGCTGTATTTGTTCTCAGATCAAGCTAGCAGTAACAGTGTTAGCTAACTTTAGCAGAGTTATGCTAATCTGTAATGCTAGTAGAATCTAGCCAAGTAGTAAATATTCAGAATGCAAGTGCCTGTAACTACTTTACTTAAATATTTGCTTAATGCCTTGACTGTTTTTATTTTTTTTTTTTTCGCTTGTATGTCAACACATTTGTCTGACAATTATAGTTAGTGTTCAGCTAAATATATCACTCGGTGTGTGTTGTCATGTGTCAAGAATGTGTTCTTGAACGCAACATTTATAAGCAAACAATTTATGTGAATTCACGGAAAATACAAAATGATACAAGAGATAATGCTAAGAGACACACCGAAAGAAGAAAGAAGCAAGCAAAAACAAGCTAACTTAAATAACTTAAGATAGATTTTGGGGAGCCAGTGTTAAAATTGCTACATGAGGCAATTAAGAAAGTCTGTTTAGGTTATTAGTAAAACTCGAATTCCTCACTCAATATTAACCTCCTGGAAGATAACTTGTTTGTTTGTTTGTTTGTTTGTTTGTTTGTTTTCTGAAGAAGCAAACAATCTGTGGAGTATTAAAATGTTTGAAAGGATTAAGTTACTTGGTTTAGAAAAAATAAGTTACCCTACAAAAAAAGACTTGACAAGTTTCGGCTCGTTTACAACACTTTGTACAACTTCTGGACTACTATAATACACATTATGAAGAGCAGAATCATGATGATCTAAACTGGCCTGGTTATTTTTTTACTTTATTTTTTACTGTGTATCTTCTTTTTACTTTGCACAAGAGCTTTGTTTTGATAAAATGTAGTAGTGATATGTTAAAAAAAAACATACAGTAGTGTAAAAAGTTTTCAGTCACCCTTCACATTTTACACAATCTCAAATATTATCATGAAATAGTTGTAGAAAAATCTTTTGTTGTGTTTTGAAAGGTGTTGCTGCATCAGATAGACACAAACAAATGTAAATGATTTTTTTGATTGTTAACAAGAAAAAATAACAAAAGTGAATTGCTGACAGTTTCAATGGGTCATGCCCTGAAAGTCTTTCATTATCTCGATGGAACAGAGCATGTACAGAAGGGAACATGTGGATTTGGAGAGTGGAACAGTACTTAGCAGAGATCAATGACTTAAGAGTGATTCGTAATGCAATATTTCATATGCATGGGTTGTACAAAGACTTTTTCCATCACTGTATACTACTGACAGAGCCCAATGAAAAAGAATCTAATGTGTTAGTCAGGCCAAGTAACTAAAATCATATTGGACCGGATGAAGAAGTGGCGATATGAAGACAAAGTCTGTAGAATAATTAAAAATTAGTATTTTCTCAAAGACAGTTTAGGAGCTGTAGGCTAATGGATTTCACCTCTGTAAGTAAAAAAGGACTGATTGTCAAATGATTTGAGATTGAATATTTGAATTTCTCCTAGTTAATAAAGGAAAGTATTGCTGCATCTTTGCGTCATCATTTCATTCCACAGTGCATCTTTGGTGTAATTTGCCAAATGAACATAAAGTGATCTGAAGTTTGAAGTCTGAAATGATTAATATACTGTTATTGAGTAGGCAAAGAGTGCCTCTCCAGTTGGTCACCTGTCCTGTCGTAAAGGTGATATAATCTGTCTCTGCTTCTGACATTAAAAGACAACACATTGTTAAAGACTAATCTAGTGGTTTTCAAGTATTTTGTCTTTTCATATCGTGTATCAGATATGTTTGAATTGACAGCTCCGTTTTTGCTTCTCATGTGGTGTGATTCCAATAAATGGTCCATAAGTCCAGTTACATCCAATATTTTCCTAAAAAGTAAGGATTTTGGAAAAAGTCAAAAATCTGAAACAGAATTATTACCAGAGCTTAGTTTTGATCCTCTTCTAAAGCAGAGGGAGGCTAATGTCATAAATAGTTTAGAATAGGTAAAAGCCAATGTAATCCTTGAGAAAAAACAATTCAGGAAATGAACAGTGTTTGGAAAAACTGGATATTTGTTCAATCTGAAATAATGAATACCTGATTAATCAGCATAAAACTTCATTTCAATCTGCAGCTCAATATAACAGTGAAACTAAAAAATTAAAGGTCTAGGAGAGGAAACAGGCTGTCTGTATGTTTTTTGACAACATTTCAACTTTCATCCACGAGGCTTAATATTAAATGTCCTTTTTGTGTTTCCATCAGGTCGTGTGTCACATCTACCGTGCCATTGCATCAAGACATCTCCCACTGAAGAATATAAAGATGGTCCATCTGGACTCCCACCCTGACCTGCTCATCCCTGTCAACATGCCTGCCGACACAGTCTTTGACAAGGAGAAGCTCTTGAGGTTTGTCAGTTTTAAGCTAAAAAAAAAAACCAAAACACATGTCTACATCGATGTCTGTGGAATGTTCTCAGTTGCTTAGATACTGTTTAAGTGAATTTTCAGAGCTGTGAGGAAAAGTATGTTCTCCTGTTAGAAGTACCCTTTTTTACAACTTTACTTTATATTGTTTTCTCTGACTCCACTGATCCACAAAAAGAACAGTTAACAACAAAAGTATATAAATTAATAATTTGGAATATTAAATATCAAAGTTAGCACCACTTTCATTTTGCATTTGATTACAATTGATCAACAGTTTCTTATAATTCTGAATGTTTCACCATTACTTTAGGTCAAATACAATATTTTCGTGATGTGACATTTTAGGGTAAACAGATACAAAAACAAAGCACAAAAGCACATATTTATTTATATGATATTTGATGGCATTTTCTTTAAATTGAGCAAAATGTTTGGGGTTGACATCCACAAACTTCTCAGATGGAATGTAGCCCATTTCTTTTCCAGAACTAGTGTCAAGTTTGTGGGTGTCCTGAATGAATCTAACAATGTCCATTCAGACTTTAGGTTTGCTTGGCTTATTTTCAGCAGGGTTTAAGTTGTAGCATGTTAAAACGTGAATAACAACTGCAATAGTGAGTGAGTGTAGCCTTTGTCTTTTTAATATTATTAAAATATATTTTTACATTTTCTTATTAGATGTATTATTATATTATTTGATTATTTAATCAATTACATGGATGCACCAATTACAAAATTCTTGGACAATACTAATGTAAAAGGACATTTTGCCCAATAGTCGATGCCAGTACCAATGTTACTTTCTGTTTTTGTGTTATGTTTGTTGCTGTTATCCTCCCCTTAACAAATAATTCTTTATTATATAAATACAAAAGTAGTTTATGTTTAAAAGTCTTTCACTCCATCTTTATTTTTTCTTTGAATGAACACAGATGCCATCATTTCTGTCTCTTACATTGATGAAAGGCCATTATCAATATCGCCTGATATCAGCAAATATTGGTGCATCCCAGATCAGTTAGTTGTTTGGTTCTTAAAAAAAGTTAGTAAAATGTCAATTAGTGTTTCCCAAACCTCAAGATAGCAACCTAAAATGCCTTGGTCCATTTAGAACAAAAAAAAAAATACTGGCAAAAGCTTAAAAAAAACATAGAGAGACTCAAGAATTTGGCACTATCTATACCTGCCTATTCTTGGAGCAGTTCCACCATTTACAGGAATTGGTGTCACCTCTAATAAGCACAGAAAACATTATCGAGGCAGGATATCCCCAAGTGAACAGCAGGTGATAACAGAACTTTTCCTGGTGACAGGTGAGCTACAGTCAATAAACACTAAGAAAAACATACACTTTTTTATAACACTGCATTCTAACAACATCCACTGGAGATTTTAGGAGCTGACATACAGGCAGCAGTATCACACCACTGTCACTGCTATAACTTCTTGTCCTTAAATATGTGTGTCTCATCAAGAATTTTTAGTCTGAACTTGGCTTTACACACTTTGGAAAGGAGGGATATTCAGTTGGTTGCAATAGGTAATATCATTTCTAAATGCCATTAAGGGCATTTTCACACCTGGAAATGCAAAGTGATGTTCATATGTTTATATTTCAATATTGTACACATTTGGTTTGGATAATTTTACATTCACTCTGTAATTTTAGGAGTGAACTGCTGCTATGTTTATTATCTATGTGTGTTTCTTCTGTCTTCCTTTTTTTTTTCATTTTTGTTTTGTTTTTTGGCAACAATAGCCTCGGGTGGCTCCTGTAATTGGTCCAAAAGGCCAAAAAGCATCACACTGTACATGACTCAAACTATGGTTCAGTGTTATCCACACTAAGACCATGTCTTCTGGTCAGATCAAAGAGCCTCTGTTTAATGTGTCATGATCCGGGGCAGGGTTCACACCTGCAACTTTGGTTCAGATCAAACTGAAAAGCGCAGAAGTCCACACACAATGAGGTAGGTGTGAAGGAATCTTAACCTCCTGAGACCCAGGAAAGTCAAAGTTTTGGATTTTTTTACATTAAATTGCCTTGATTGGACACAGCATGATGCAACAATTTTTTGTTGTTGTTTTTTTTTATTTTTATGAAATGTTCTTTGTCTCAGTAAAGCTGTGAAATGCTTGTTCCCTACAGAGGACAAAAATGCATTGTTGGGTCTCAGGTCCCACACAGTTGTCCTCTATGAAAAATAAACATGAACTTAAAAAAAATGAATGTGCATCTGCATTAGAGTTTGCTTTGTGATAGGAGACTTTGTACTCAGCTGGAAGCAGTTTCCATCATTGAGTTAAAATAAAATGATGCATTTCTGCCATCATACATTACACACACTGAACATCATCATCAAACACCCCTCCTCAGTGTGAAGTATTATGTTGGCAGCATCATGCTGTGGTAGTTCTTCTGCCCTGGAAACCTTGTGAGAATTGAGGGTCAAGTAAATACAGTGAAATACAGATAAAATTGTGGAGGAAAACATGATGAAGTCAGTGAGAAAGCTGCCAATGCAAGGAAGAAGATTTGTTTTCCAGTGAGACAGCCCTGCATAGGGAGGGTGGTGCTAAAAGTCAGACTGTCACAGTGTAACAGACCTCCACAGTTTGGTGTTATATGTGTTTGTTTTTCAGTGAGCTGAGTATAGAAAACTGGATAATGCCCATGGTGTATGCTGGTCATGTGTCCTGTGTGGTGTGGCTGCATCCATACTGGGCCCAGCAGATCAGAGAAGGAGAGCACAGAATGACCGTGGGAAGAGACGTATCCACCACCACCATCAGGTACGATACGCACCGAAGACTGAAACGAAGACAGAACCCAAAATATGCTTAGAGACTCTGTTTTTCTCTGCAGGGTGACCAGTGTAGACAACTACTTCCTCAGCGATGGCCTGTTTGTGCCTGAGGAGCAGCTGGAAAACTCTAAACCTCTGAGGCTCAATGTGGTCAAAGTGAACCCTGTCAGACCAGGTGAGATTACCCAGGAGGCTCTCACATCACCTGGGGCAAAGAATGAGTCTGTCCCCAATTCAGCCATGGAAAACAGTAAGCAATATTATAGACAGCAGAGAGTGTAGCCCATATTATAGAGACTTTACAGTAGCTGAGAACAAAATATACATGTGCAACCCCGATTCTGAAAAAGTAGGGACGGTATTGAAGAGACACACAAAAACAAAAAGCGGTTATTTCTGTTTCATAACAGTGATAAGTATGTCACTGTAGAAATGTGTCTACTTATTTCCTACAGTGAGGTATTACATAAACGTAGTGATTTCACAATCTCAAAAATCCAGGTGCCTTGCAAAATAATGACATTTGATCAGCAGAACTTCTTTGTATATTAAACCCAGTAAAACTTTAACATATTGATCACAGATGTATGAATGTACAAGATTATCAAGCACTGGCACATTGTGTTTTATTATGACAGCTTCCATTTTATAGCAATGTTATTTTTACTTTAAAATATATATTTTTTGCTACATTTACACCATAGTGGACTAAGCATGATGTCACCCAATGGTTTTTGAGCTGCTGTTTTAAAGCCAGCAGTTTGTGATCTGGCCACTTTCATGTTGGCTTTTTGGAGCTAGAAATGACCATATTTGGACAAAAGAGGCGGAGTTGCAGAAGCACTAAGGATCAGGTGTGAGCTAATGCTAAATGTTAGCTTAATGACTCTGTAAAATGGTGAACTTCATCAAGCATTGCGTAATAAAGTCCTTGTATAGTCTTGTTAGTGTCATCTTTTAACCACAACTACAGTGGAGCTGTCTGTCAGTAAAAAATATATGTAATTAAATAAACTGAAACTCCAACAGTCTGACTTAGGTGAGTGAACTGTACTGACTTGTAAACGAAAACGCAACATGGCAGACATCATAGCTTGGCCTGAGATCAGATTAACTCACCGACAGAGCCTCCAAATAAAACAAATGAGACCCACATCAGTCCTGGAGAAAAAACTTGTGACATAATATTTATGTCAAATAGTTCAGTGTAAGTCTGGGAGTCGACACTTTTCGATCCAACCCCAGTTCTTATTCACAGTGGTGTCACTTTGGAGCAGAGATCCTTTTCCCTTGGTTTACACCCAGAGTCCACACTACATTTTTTTTCTTTTTATGGAATGTCCTTGCTTGTAAAAGAACAAAAGAAACATGATGAACTGCATTATGATTATTCTGAAATGTTTCATGTATGAATCCATGGAGCAATTGCTCTATTGCAAAATATACAATTTCAGTGATATAATATTGCAGATGCTCCAATAGAAGATTAGTGCTGTATCACATATTCCTAGTGCAGACATTAGGACGACGAGGTATTTAAAGTTTTGTCGGGTCAACTTCATTGTCTTGGCATCCAGGTCTGCAACCTTTCCCAAAACAAGATTAGACAGGACATTTTAGGACTAATAATGAGGTAAAAACTTTGAATAATGATGTGATTTGAAACAGCTGATGTCAGCAGGCGATTGTAATCATCGACCGGTACAAAAGCAACATCCAGGAAAGGTCTAGTCCTTTAGGAGCAAAGATTGACTGAGGATCGAATTTGCCCTCAGATGGAGTTTACAAACAATGTTCCTCAAAGAAAGATGGGAAGGCCTTTGGATATTTTATCCTCATTTCAACCTTCTTTCATCAATACGTGATAAAACCACACGGGATCGGGATTACTTTGGAAAACTTTAGTTAAGTAGTTCAGCACATATTTACACCCACAAATGTCAGTTAAAACTTTACTGAGCAAAAAGGAAGTTAACAGTTGGTCCAGAGGCATCGTCAATTTTTCTTTGGGCTCCGAGGCATTTGTAATGGTCCACAGTACGGGTCTGCACTCGGCGGTGATCCATCATCGATGCCTCTGAGCACAGAGAAGTCGACTGAATGGCAGCAACGGACGCATGTTAAAAAATGGAATTAAAATGGCTGGATAATATATAAGATATTATGTCTTTGTACTGTCTGGAATGAAATAAAGGTCAAATTAAATTTAGAAGGCACTGATTTCTGTTTTTTTCTATAGAGTATCACATGCTTTGAATTTGGACAGTAAACTCTAGGAAGGAACACCGATAAAAAGAACTTAGACGAAATGGTAGAAAATAACCCAGATGTTAAAGATGATGATGATGATGATGATGATAAACTTTATTTTGACCATAAGTACAAATAGGATAGAAAGGTAAATAAAAGCCAACAAGAAATTACAAATTTGAATGGAATACTCCAGAATATTGAAGGTAATGAAAAGAAAAAAGTCACACAATATATAAACATTTAATTGTGGCTCTTTAACAACACTTTATGTTCAAAATGGAGTAGGAAGAAGCCAAGCTTATATTGTCCTACCCCAAATTTACATGACTAATGTATGCATTCCATAAAAAAGAACAGGTCAGTTATTACATTATTGAAAAAGAAAATAAATTATAACATACCATCAATAATTATTAGTATTGTACTCCTTTATTTATTTGTACTCCTTTGTACTTTATCTTTGGATCTACCGTAACCCATAAAGTGCTACTTTTGTGGCAGTTCCCAAATTGATTTTTGCCTCTATTTATCCTTTCTGAAGTGTTTTATCACCATTTGTTATAATATTAACCCTTATATTGAACATTTTTTCTATGAAAATCAAGTGTTTTCCCATATATTAATTTATTGATCATGTAGATTTTCATAGAAGTTCAGATTATAGTTGATGGCTATTATTAACTGAAGAAAAAGTGACTTTTTCAGCGAAGATGTCAATAAGTGAGCATGAAAACAAGTGTCTCCATCCACTGGCATTTGTCAAACTTCATGGGTTTTACTGGTGAATCAATGTTGTAGAAGATGACGGTGTTTCCACATTCATTACGGAGCCTCTGAATGTCCAAATGGGTCATTTCTGATGACCATGAAAGGATGACAAACTGCATTTTACACCAATTACTTGCATGTATTGATGGGATTAGTGGATCAATAGGTATAAAATATTTTAAATCAGTAGATATGTTTGATTACCAGCGGCTGTTTGGGTCTTTATGGGTTAATTGGGTTCTATTTAATACTGATATTCCAAAATCATCAGCAGAGAGAAGTCACATGCCCGAACATATGAATCAGCACTATGTATCCACAGACTGTCATTCACTGAATAAAGTATAAAGCTCATTGTTTACACATATCTATGTTATGGTATCATCAAGATTTCTTGTTAAAACTACAATTCACATATTTATCACTTTGTCACTTTCTTTGACACTAAAAGTTGTTACTAACCAGTTCTCATCCAGTCTCATTACTCTGCAGCTGTAATCATAGGTATTCTTTTTCTTCACCACAGACTCAGTTCTAATCTTTACAATCCAATACAATGCTGTCTTTGTAATAACTTCAGAAGTCTTTATTCCAAACACTCTAATGATAATTTTCAGTCATTTATCCTATTTCAAATTTGAAACAACACATACAGCCCCTTTAAGACAGACCTGTTTACATAAAAAAAAGAGAAGTCACTGTGTATTGTCTTAAATTAATCCATGTCTAGTTCTACTACACTGTAAGATCTTGCTCTCTCTGAAAAAAAAAAAGTTGCACTCCAGTGCTCCAGTTTCATGGCTCTAAAATATGCATCAAGAACTTTGCAACAAGAAGTCAGACATGCTGTATATCTGCTCTGAAAAGCACAGGCTAGATCTCTGTGGGAAAAAAGGGGTCATTTTAGAATAGCAGGAGGTTAGTTAAGGGACTAAACTAATGGGAAGTTGCTCAGCCTTAAAAATCATCCTGCCTCAGTGATTTTTCTCATTAAGAGTTGACTACAGTTACAGTTCTAAGCAATTTTTCTCTTAAATCTTTTTTCTCTTAAACATAACAACACAGTAAATATCCAAAAGAAATATTTGATTCATTTCAAGTTTTGTTTTATTTATTTATTTATTTAAATTATTCAGTGTGATATTTACTCTGTTTTTTGACCCGGTCTGTCAGTAGGTACAGATGCATTTCCTTTCTGTCAGTAAACACTTATTTTGACTTTCACTTCCAGGAAAGCAGACACAGGTGCACACTGACAGATGTTCTGTGAAGAGACGCCACATAGACGGTATTGAAGTCGGAGAATCCAGCTGCGCGGGGCTCTTATCCAAATGCACTGACGCACTGCAGCCAGCAGAGGGCAGCAGCAACAACACAACCATACAGAAGGAGCAGACCAGTGATGAAACAGGCCTGGGAGGTGATGATGAAGGTGATGATGAAGAGGGATCGACTAGCTACGTTGTGAAGAGGATCTCAGAGATTCTAAGTGACACAGAGCCGTACATCCTGGACATCGATTTGGATTTCTTCACTTGTAAGAATCCCTTCAAGGAGTTATACACACAGGTACTTCTTTCATGTTTTGTACTTGTTTCATTAAGAAGATTTAATTCCTCAAATGTATCTGTGGAAGTGGCATCACTTTTAACCCATAAAGACCCAAACCTCCACATAAACTGTTCATCCATTAATTCTATTAGTACATGTTAATAATTGGTGTAAAATGCAGTTTTTCATCTTTTCATGGTCATCAGATATGACCCATTTGGACGTTCAGAGGCTCCATAGAGAATGTGCAAACACCAGCATCTTCTACAACAACTGGGTTTATGTTCAGTTAATGCTATGTTTTACTGGCAAAGTCACCTTTTCTTCAGTTTTTTTGGTTTTGATTCAATAACCTTTGACTTTACTCTGAGCTTTTATGAATATCTTCATGATCGGTCAGTTAAACACAGGAAAATAAATTATTTTCACTGGGGAAAAAAATGGAAAATTTAGAGGATAATATTATAATAAATGGTGATGAATCGCGTAGGAAAAGGTCAGCTAGTGAGAAAAATTCCTTTGGGAACTGCCACAAAAGTCACACTGGGTCATTATGGGTTACCACTTTTATTGTGTATTCATGGGAAAGAGTGCAAAAACATGACAAATACAGATGCACCACATACTGATAACTGTGTAAAACCCCTGAGCAGGCCTAGCAGATTCTGGTTTTGGATCAAGATGGTACGATGAAGAAATCCAAGTGATTTTGAGAGACAGCTCAAATGGGTTTTGTTTCAATCGGAACAGTTACCAGAGTGACATCTGCTTTTAGATCTATGGGAAAACAGACTGCATCAGTAAACGTAAACTGTGTTCGACAGCATGCATTTGATGAGCGTGATGTTCATGTGTTTGTAAGGAAAAACAGAAGAGCAGTCATCCTCGTGTGGTTTCAAATGTCAACAGAGCACGTGATCAGACTGTCAGCGGAACAGCGCACCTGCAGTTACTCACACAGAGATATTATAGACAGGCTGGAAGTGTATAAACTCCTCTTTACAGTGATGATGCATTCGAGTATTCAGTAATGCACCTTCAGCACTAGCCCCCAGATACATGAATTATCATTTTAAAAAAACTGATTATATTTTATTTTTATTTAGTGTTTCAGTTTTTGATTGCATGCATACAGTGTTGGAAAAAAGTTTTAGGACACCCCCCCATGCATTTGTCATATATTGCATTAATACTTACTCTTAAGCCAAATATTGTACCATTCTCCAAACCCACATGCTCCCTTCTGTACATGCTCTGTTCCATCAAGGTCAAAACTGGATGTTTCAGCAGGTTAATGAAGCACATCCAGGATATGATATGTGGAAACTGTCAGGGTTTTGTTTTTTGTTAGTATTTTTTTATTAATAATAAACAAAAAAAAATCCTTTGCATTTGTTTGTGTCTGTCTTTTGAAACACAAATGATTTTCCCATAAATATTTCATGATAGTTGAGATTGTGGAAAATTTTAATGGTGCCTGAAAACTTTTCTCCACCGCTGTAGTTTTAGTTTTTTCTTGAGGTTGGAGGAAATGACTAGTTCCTTAAGGTGTTACAAGAAAAACCTTGATTTAGAAAAGGTGAGAAAGAATGAATGAGGAATGCATTCTAACAAAACCATTGTTTATTAAAGCCTCATATTGTGTAAAGTCATTTTATTCCCCTACTCTGTTAACCATTTACATTGGAGGAAAATTAAAAATGAAGCTGACTTTATCTGCAGGTTTACTTCTTTTTTTTTTTTTTTTTAACTCCTTGTCTTTTTTTTCTAGTTTGAAGCCCTCTCATTACAAAGGTGAATGCACATGTGACAGTTCAGTGGTGCATAAACTGTCAGCACTCCCTGGTCCAGAAAGAAAATAGGCTCTGGTCAGATGAGTCATCCTTCTCCATATTCTCCACAAGTGGACGAGTGCTTGTGTGGTGACACTGGGAGAACGGCTCGGGGCTGAATATTTGACCCCTACAGCGAGGGGATCCGCTGGCTTTGTTATCCTCTGGGGGCCATTTTGCTGGTGTTGTCCCCTGAGAAGAAAGGTTCACTGTGAATCAATACAGAGTAGTTCAGTGTGATCACCTCATCCAGGGATGAAACATTTCTATCTCAGTGGGAACCGACTCTTCCATGATGACGATGCTCACGGAATGGTTTGATGAGGAAATGACTCAAAACTGAATATATAAAACAATATAACATACATATTATACATGTGCAATACATTTATATATATACGTTTTGTTTTTGTTTTTTTACATATTTATATTCATACGTAGTGTTATTGTATTTCTTTATCTGTCAGTTCTTAAAATTCTTGTATGTACAACATGGCCGCTGTTGTATTTTTGCACTACTCCAAGCCAAGGCAATGAAATCTTGTTCTCATAGGCACTGTACTGTGTACATTTGAATGACAAATAAACGGTGTCTAAACCTAAGTCTAAAACTATTACAACATGTAATTATGTATAGTGCTTTGACTTAAATGAACCTCAGCTCCATGTGTGTCTGTGTCCAGGAAGAATACGCCCACCTTAAGGAGCTCTACAGCTTTAGAGGACCCAGCTCTGATGCTGATCAGGTACTGCACCTCATCAACAACAGACACACATTTCTAGATTTCATTTAGCAATTTTCTGTAATTGTATATATAACCAAAAGGTGTGTTGTTTTTTTTTTCAGGAAGAACTGGAGGAGTGTGTCATTCAGCGTATACATCAGTTAGAGGACCTGGAGGCAGCCTTTGCTGATTTGTTAGAGGACGATGGAGAAGAGAATGTTTCACGCTGGGCCAGGAACCCTGGGTAACATTAGCTTTACTGGGTCCAAAAAATATACTACCTTATTGAGGAGGTTGATAATTTTAATATAGCAACACATCTGCAAACTAACTCAGACATTAAAGGTCCCTGCTGCGTTTTCTTCGTAATAAAGTTGCAGATTACTCACCAAAATACACTGACAAAAATGTTCAATGCACGTCATCAGCATAAAACATTTGGAAAGCAGATTTCTGATGCGTTTTAAAATGTGCATTATTTATATCCATGTTGTCTAACAGCCTTCATTGGCAGATTTCTGTGATTCTTGTCACATTATTACCGCACAGCTATCAGTGGAATAGTGTGAAACTATTGGCAGCAATGCTTGTCACTTGTGGGGGTGCTTGAAGCAAACAAAACAGGCTGTATGCATCAAACCACAGATCCATAGCACTATGAGTGGTCAAAACAGCACGAAGTACAGTAGTGCGCCAGCAACAATTCTGACCGACTTTTTCACTGCAGACATTTTGAATTGTCCCAGAAAAAGCAAAACTGGAATCAGTAAACTGGCAAAACTAAGCTCAGTGCAGCCTGTATAGAGTTGCATTTCCTGCTGAGACAGTGTCTGCTGTAACAATGCTCTGTAATAATGATAAAGGGGGAAGTTCTGCTGCTTATACAGCTGCAACACAGCTAACAGAATAGTCATGAAGATGTCATTTAAGTACAGTGTGTGCACACACCCTGAACAGTCCTGAGGAGAGGCCAAAGCAGGCAGACTTAAGTAAAAACAGATGTACAGATGGAACATGTGTGGTGGATGTTTTAGCAAGACAGATCTGCCCATTCTTAAAGAGGTAAGCAAATTTAGGTGGGATGTAAACCAACTTTGTAGAAAAATGAACAAAATATTTTCTTCTTGTTAAACCTGCCCCTCTCCCCTTTATCTGTTAAGTAATGTTTAAGTTTTTTTCTGCCATTAACTAACTTTGATTGGCTATATTAGGCTATTGGCTTCTCATCTGTGTTTTTCACAATGTCCGTTGTCTCTTCTTCATGGAATTTAGATGGTGAACATTTCACAGGGTTTGTGTGGGTCATGTGGCTTAAAATGGTCCTGTTTGGATTTGAGAATAAATAAATATTGTATGCAGGCTAAAATTTAAGGGTCTATTTAGTCATGATTTTAATAAACAAGGACAGTTGTAATAGAGATAGAACAAAGATAACTGAATTCAGTTATCTTCATGTGACAGTGGTGTGTTATATCTAGAGACAATGTCAATAAAATGTATTTAAACAGGATCTTCAGCAGTGTTGCAAACAACACTGTGTTTATCCTATGAATGGATCGTAAGTGAAAAGAAAATGTGCAGCTGTAGACAGTTTGTCTGTGTGGTGTAGTTCAGCTGTATATCACTGCGGAGTCTCAGTTAGAAACTGCAGTATTCAGTATAAACCCAGACATCTGCAGTAAACAAGCAAAACGTTATTTATATCGCACACTTGATTCCAGGTAAAAGCACGATGTGCTGCACAGAGTGTGAGGTACAAAAACGTGTTAATAGTGTATGACAAAAACATCATTATAAACAAAGTGAGATTAAAAAAAATTGTTAAAAAAAATCAAGACAAGCAAGTGAGAATTAAAATGAATCCGAAATATAAATTACAATCATTAAAATAAAGATTAAGAGAGTGTCAAATAAAGTAATAGTGAAAAACATGTTAGTTAAAACTAACAGAAGGAAAAAGAAAATAATACTAATTGGTAATACTGAAAATGGTCAGTGATAGTTCAGACAATATTATTCTAGTGTCCTCACTGACCTTTATTACAGACATTTGTACAGCAGCTGTTGGAACATAAAACTCATAAAAGTGCAGATTCCTCTGGATCTTTTCACCTGCCTTTTAATCATGTTTAGAACTGAAGTTTATACGAATCTCTGTCTAGAATTGAACATGAGACCCATTTCCCTCCATTTTAGAGAAATGTAACACAGTACTTTGTTCCATTTGTTTACAGGATGGCCTCATTTGCTGCATTGGTTTTTAGTTTGAAGTCAAGAAACTCAAATCCAGACTATGAAATGGTAAGAACATATGATAATATGTGAACTGTTTCAGGTATAAACTATTAATTTATACTTGAGCAGGAGGGTTTATTTTGGGTTAAAATCTAAAGCTAGAATAGTGGAGTAAAAAGTTTTCCTATTCTTAAATCATTTTACTCCACCTTCCACTGTCCAACTCCTCCTCTAAACATCTGTTCTTGTTTTAGGTCCATCAGGCTGGTTTAACCTGCGACACCGTTGAGCTACCACATCATATCAGCAGTGACGAGGAGATCGACAGGCTCATCTCTGCTGTGCAGCTGTTTCTCAAGGCTCTGCCCAAACCCACACTGGTGACCATGTCCAGGTACATACACAGTACTATCAGCTGTGGCTTTGTTCACATGGACCCTAGAACTCCACAAATAATCAGACTGATGGCCCAGTCAGAATGAAAATACCTCATCTAACCACCTCAGTTCCACCAGAGTCGAGTGATTAGAAGGAGATTTCAGTTGGGTTGAGAGGTGGTATAAGCCTTGATGATAGGGATGATTGATGTTACCGTAAGTAGGAAAACATTAGCTCCTCATAACCATGTTAACACCTCATCCAATCATTTGTCTCTGTTTGGAACAAATATATTTTTTCAGCGTGTTTGCCCCACACATAGGGGACATTAGGTGACACTACAAGTTCCCAGGACAAACCAAAACATGACAATTAGAAAGCAAAACAAATTTGTGACTGATACAGAATTTTTTGGTGGAGACCTTAAGGGGGTCATATTTTGCTAAACCCACTTTTATTAGTCTTTGGTTCATTTATTTGTGAATTTGGACCCTAATAGTTCATAAAGTTTGAATTTGAACCCTCCAGGTGCTGCAAAGCTATCTTTATATTCATTTTGGAAAAAATCGAGTGGATTTCTACAACCTGTTTCAATTCCTTCTTAATTTGTTACATCTATAACTAGTTACGTCATGACATTTGCACATATAAGGTCAACATTTCTCCGATTACGCCATAATTGTTTATCAGCAGCAGCGGTTGTAGTAAAAACTGAAAATATGTCCAAACTTAGAGCCAGTTACCAAAAATGTTCAGTTGTTGGTTGTATTAATGAACACAAGTGGCTGAATGGGACAGAGAAGCACAATCAGCAACCTGGAGGGGGTGTGGTGTGAAGTGGCTCATTTGCATTTAAAGGGCCAGCACTCAAAATGATCTTTCTGGTGTCATTACTCAGAAATAGAGTTGAAGATGGACCTGTGGAGTTGAATTAATGAAGAATTCAGACCCAAGCAGAGCATTTACAGTTTATGTAGACCACAGGGAAATGTTTTAAAGTGCATAATTCAACTTAAAAAAGCAAAATATCACTCCTTTAAAAGATTCATGGATTGTTGAATGTGTCAGTTGTTGAAAGGATGAATGAAGCTGGAATGAAAGAAAACAATCAAGTGATTAAAACCAGTGGAAAAGTGAGATCAAACCACATTTAGAAACACAGTCACTCAAATAGCAGAGTAAAGGCCTTAAACCAGGGATGTTTTCTATGCAGTTAATTTGTGCATCACTGTATTTTTTTTAACAGTTGTTTATGTCACTAGTAATTTCAAACAGAACATGAATAATACCCAGCAAAAAAAGCAGCGTTTTATTTTTTTCAAAACAAGGTTGAATTTTTTTCTTTTTTTTTCCCCACACTTTTACTGCATAAATATAGGCATCAGGCCAACATTTGTGAGCTGAGAAACATCATGTAATAACCTAAACCTACTGTTTCATACGAAAACAGAAATGATAAAGTTAATGAAGTGATGGATAACCTGGAGCCACGTCAATAAACAAGTAATTTATAAGGATGGGGAGGAGTTTCTTTAATATAAATCAAATATCACCAGCACCGTGTGCGTCTTTCAGGCATTATGAGGAAAGTCTTGATTTGTAGAAAAGGTTTGGATGAATGAATGAAGAATACATTTTTTTTAATAAGCAAAGCCATGGTTTGCCTGGACAGAAGACCCTTGATCAGACTCACAGACAGTAGGTGATGGTCAGTCTGTTCCTATTTCTGTCAAACAGCCTGATGGAAATGTATTCAAATCTTTTACTGAATAAGAATCACAGCTTTTGCAAATTGGTATCACAACCGATGTGAGTACAATACAATATGATACACTTTATTGTCCCCTTAGGGACATTTGTATTGGACCCCAGTGCTGTTGCATATAGCAGCAAATTCAGGCAAAAATTGTTTTTAATGATTTTAAACAAAATGTCCATGAGCATGTATATTGCATTTTCATGTTGTTTATTCACCGTGCCCCTAATGTGTAAAATCCTCAGACCATTAGAGCAGATTAAAATAAACAAAAATACAAAAAACAAATGAAGCGCACTAAAAAGTACACAGGTTGTAGATGTGGTAGTTTTTATGCTGTTGTGTATTCATGCATGCTGTACTGCATTTGTCCAGCAGTCACCACCAAAGCGTTCTGGGAACAGCAATGTGATTGTAAGGCTTTTGTATTCCAAAATTACTCATATCTCCCAAAATATTGGTCCTATCAACTTGCCATTTTTGCTAGTCTGGTCTGTAACTAAAAATATAAAAGTATGCCAAACTGAAGCAGTCAGCTCTTTCTGGATTTTGTGTGAATCCCCGGACACACATACACGCACACACACACAGAAGCCACTTGGCTTTTATAATATAGATGAGAAAAAAGGTCAAATGTCCTGGAAACAGTTAAGTTATCCTGGAAAATTATTCATCCTCCCTCTACCCTGTGACCTAGTGTGCCTAAAATGACATGAAATAAAGGAAATTGTTTTTCAGTGATTTATTGAAAATATACAAATATTTTTAGAGAAAGTGCAGGAGAGAAAGAAAGTTGAGTTGGGAATTGTCCAGTTGAACATTGTAACTCCAGTTTGTCAGGCTAATGCAGCACTAAGTGTAATCTGTGGATATGTTTGCATTATTCTATGATACATTTGTCATAATTATTTTTCATAGACATTTGATGTGCAGTATATGGCTATGATTTATCTGAGTAATAAACATAGAAACAATCTGGGTAAATGCAAGTTCCAACTGTAGAAAAGAACACTTCCAAAGAATGAGGGGGAATGGATTAGTGTATGACATGATAACGTGTCTCTGTAACGGCTGAAATTGTCCTGGAAAAGTCCTGGAAAATAATTTCAGGGAAAGAGTGGGAACGCTGTGTATGTACTGTAATTCCACTTCTATGTATGTACTATTATGATGTTAAAAAAAAAAAAAAGATTAATGAAAAAAACAAGTGGATTCTAATACCTCACAAATGTCAATACAAAAGTAAATGAGCAAACATAATATATTGAACCTTTAAAACACATTAAATCTGAGTTGAACAATAGAAAACACGCTACGCTTTAAAAATAAACATCAAAAACAGCAGATCAAATTAAACCCAGCCACTTCTACGGCCTTATAGATCACCTACGGGGAGCGTTACCATTGGCAAACATGAGCCGCTACTGTTTGTGATAGATTAGACTGTGCACAGTGGGCGGAAACACTTTACAAATGTTACAAAGCCTCTATTCTGATTAAATGCTGTAGGGTGTGTGAATGCAAATCTCGTCAGATCACTTTGCATCCATCTGAGCAGTCAAGTCGGAGAATAATTTCAGTGTGCTTGAAGTAACCACAGCTTATGTATGTGTATCTCAGGTCCAGTCTCGACGAGTACTGCCCGGCAGAACAGGTGGCTTCGGTCCAGAGCAGAGTTCTGTCCGTACTGGAAGACCTGTACGGACCACTGGACGTACACAAGGACTATGAAAGCAGCAGCGCGGAGACTCAGGACTGCCAACCTCAGGCTTCATGACTGATACTGCAGTGAATCCTGAAGGTCTGCATCTGATCTGCAGCAGCTGGAATGTGTTTTGATCTCATGACGTCATGATACTGTAGGAATTGTGAAACATCCATCTGTGTTTTGTCGCTGAACATGATCTTGTTTACAAGTACAATAGTGGTGTATTTTAAGGTGTTTTGTGAAAGCACTTGGACTGAGTATCACACTGTTTAGTTGTAAATAAAGCCAAGTACTTGAATATTAAATACTGTATGCTGGGGTGCTGCTACCAATTGTGAACCCCATGGAAGCTAAATGTTGTGGGCCCTTCAGAAAATACATTATCTATAAATCTGCCGTCGGAGCGGGGAGGTATGTCCGTAATGTAAGGACTGGAAGTTTACACTGCAAAAATCTAAATCTTACCAAGTGTATTTTTCTCATTTCTAGTCAAAATATCTCATCACACTTAAAA
>JAPQRP010000011.1:7955931-7968794 GCA_037367295.1 Apogon hyalosoma
ATAAAAACCTTCATGTGCTACATTTATCCAACAAAACAAGACAAAAAAAAAAAAAAATAGGTTGAGTTTAATAGCCTGGACCACTCTTGAATTCTGACAAGCGCCTCAAGTGAAGTCAAAAAAGTTCAGAACTATGAGTAATCATGTCACCGATCAGTGAGTTAAGTACAGAATTTGTAGACACAGAGGTGAGCTGTGCATGTTAAATCACACTGCACAGACTGAACATTTACCACGGGACTGTAGCATTGGTGAGTGACACACCAGTGTTGGTCAAGAGCTCACCCACACTAATTTACATATAAAGAAGCCTGTCAAAAGGGGCAGATGCACAAGAGAAGGCACAGGGTCGCCGGAGGCCATAATAGTAACGCAATCCCATGTTTTGTACATACATCTGTATTCAGAGAGAGTGTTAAGTGTGTTTTAAAACAAACATAATTGCATTACAACTCCATGGAAATATGAAGTGGCCCTGGGGCATGAAGTGACACTGGATGAAAATATCTCAATTTGAGCAAATAATTGGCAAGAGTAGCACAAGACAGAAATTTCCTTCATAATCTGTGTAAATACTGAATACCCCTGATGAAGAAAGTAGTCCACATAAATAGAACAGTGTTTTAGTTAGTGGCAGCAGCTGTCCACAAGCAAATGAAGCGGTTAGTTTAAATAATGTGAACAAACTGGCAGTAGCCAATGCCAGCGAGCAAGCTCACCTGATGCATCAGCTGGTCGGCCACGCACCAATAAAATGGCCTTTTCGTAGTTGCACATGGGCCGCTATGCTCAAAAGATATAAATAACTGATGTACAGATGTTATAGACTTTGTGCATAATCGGACAAAAAGTCTAATTTTGTGTTCATCCATTTATATGTTGTGTGTAACATACTGCTTGACTTCTGCTGACAAGGCTGCGGGCTCCACACAGTGAATGGATAATGGTTGTGTTGGTGCACAGCTGTACAGAGAGCGGGAACAGTCAGTGCAGCAGCAGCTCGTATCTATAATTTAACAGTAGCACAGGGAGTGTAAGGAGGAATGAAGAATTCAGAGAGGTGCAGGAAGAGGCGAAGCGACTCGCCTCAGAGGCCGGCTCTAACACACACATGCACACACGGACAGCACAGAACAGTGTGTACTCCGCTGGGGAATCTAAAAGCAGATACCATTAGTTGTCTCTCAAGTCCAGACCGGCTGGACTCGAATCAGTGATTTGTTATGCTGCTTTAATTTCATCCACGCTGACCACTTCGTATTTATTCTCACAGAGCCATTTCAATTATGTTCCTCTTAATAAGTACAGACTGTTTTGCTAAATAAGTCGCGCATGTATACAGTTCAGTCATTCTGGCTCCTGTTTAAAGTCACAATTTCTAATCTTCTACTGGAAATGAGTATGTGGGAATTCAAAGAGCCTTAGGTGAAACTTGTGTGATTTCTTTAATGCATCTGAAAGGAGTCAAAGCTAGCTCTATATATTATGTATGGAAGGGTCAGGCCAATCCCTCCAGATTGGAGTGTAGTTGTAACAACATTTGAAAAAAAAAAAAAAAAGCTGATGGAAAAAATGAATATGGAATGAAGGTGCTAACAAAAAAACATTCTAAGCAAAGAAGGTTTTATATAAAGTGCGAGTTGAGGGGTTGGCTGGGGTACTGAAAGAAAGCTGTCTATTTATAATGTGAGCAGATATAGAGTGGCATTGACCTGCAGACCTTTCTCTAATTGTCCGATAAATTTGCAACACGGGTTCTCCATTACAGAAAATGCCTTTTTTTTTTTAACCTGCTAAATGTTTCACTATATCAAACATTTTACACAGTGTGTGAACTAAGCTTTTGAGGGATTTGACTTTTTCCACCATTTCATGCTCAGAAATAACAGATACAACATTCAGTTTTTATCATTTCAGATTTTTAAAAAAAATTATTATTCAATAAGTATATGAATAATAAGAGCAAGAAAGCACTCAAAAAGTACTACTTCTGTCAGTCTTTGGAGGTGAGGAGAGAGAGACGCTGTTTATTCTAGTAGCAAGTAGTTCAGTCTATTGCTGATAAAAAAAAAAAAAGTTTTGTATTTGTTGTTTTAAAGAGAAAACATTGTAAATCTAGACCTCTGTAAATGTTGCATTCACTGTTTCTGATCAGGAAAATAAAAAGTGTCGAAATGTTTGTGATTTTTTTTCTTAATAGAAAGCCAAGTAAACATCAGTCGTCTTTTTCACTTCTTCAATTTCTGTTTTTGAAAATGTGCAGAAATGACAGATGCTTTCACAAAACATTTGATTTAGCTTTTATTTAGCATTATTCCTCTTAGTAAGAGTCATGCATGACTCACACATGAGTCATAATCAGTGATAAGCGGATTTTACTCATGAGGATGGAGATACAGAAAAAATGAAATTCACTGGTAAAAAAAACAAAAGAAAACAGAAAAATCATTTCCAGGGAGCTCACATCTTATAGGGGATCCAAACTCCCCCGTGGCTTCCTTGTAGTTCACACTGGTCATTTAACGCTGGGTAAAGGGCAAACAATGGCTTTCTGTAAGGTTTTTCCTTAAAAAAAACAAAAAACAAAAAAAAAAAACAAAAACAAAACAGTAGCTGTAAGTAGCTAATGTACCAAAAATATTCACATTACATTACAGCTTTAATAAAAAATCTGAGAAACCAAAGCAAACCATGAAGAAAAAAGAGATTCTTTAAGGAGCAAACTGCACACTGAACATCACTGTTAAGAGAGTAAACTTCTATGTGAAACCCAAAAGAAAACAAAGTTTCATTACTAGAGATCTTAAAACAATACTTGAAAAAGACTGACCAAACATGATCAAACACCTTTGAGCACAAGTGGGAAAAAAAACATGAAGGTATAGATATGATTAGGAGATAAGGTTGGATTCAGCCCCAAATAATCAACAAACATCCCAGCCCCGTGGGAAAAGAAGCCAGCGTAGACCAATAGGAACAGCTGCAGGAGGTCGAGATGAAAGAACCGATGCTCTTGAAAACAGCTGGAGAATCTGGTCGCTCTTTGTGGATGACCTACACTACTCATCAAAAGTTTAGAAACACCTCTGTTTATTCAAAGGTAAAGCTGACACTTATGATCTGAAAGTTTTTTGTGGGTGCATGAGCCTGAAATCACTCCTGAGGTACAGATAGTTGTATAAAAAAATATTGGTAAAATTTACATAACTACAATCTATGAAATGTACATATAGAGTATGAGTACAATGTATTTCTATCAGACATTTTCTCCATGATCTATTCTCTTTTTCTACATTATTTTCCCATTTATGGAGGTTGAAATTATTTTTGAGGTTGGGACTGTGGATTATAGCGTAATAATAACCCCCCTCAAATGTATTAAAAAAGTAGTGGACCTTTAATTCTACTGTAAGATATTAAAAAAATGACCTAAAATTCTAGTTGCAGTGTTGGAAATAAAAACCTCATGAGTTATGCAAAAACACCAGTATGTTGGGTTTATATGACCACTAGAATGAGTAGTGAGTCACCCCAGGGTGCTGCAAACTAACAACCACGAGTCTTTGACCAAAATGTCAGAAGGTGATATAACTGGTAAGAAATAACTTCGACTCAGAGAACACAACAATGTGGTAAAAACAGAAGCACTGCTAATGTCACCATTGGAGACAGCTGTAAACAGCTCTTATTTATATACGGTTTAGACCAGGGGTGTCAAATACATTTTCTTTCTGTGGCCACAT
This sequence comes from Apogon hyalosoma, assembly GCA_037367295.1. Taxonomy (NCBI): domain Eukaryota; kingdom Metazoa; phylum Chordata; class Actinopteri; order Kurtiformes; family Apogonidae; genus Apogon; species Apogon hyalosoma. The sequence goes on from JAPQRP010000011.1 coordinate 7,959,675, forward strand.
TCAGCCCAGTTTGATCTCAAGTAGGCCTGACCAGTAAAATATTAAAATGATAATCTATAAATAATGACAACTTCAATTTTTTTAATCATTGTTTTACTGAAAATAATTTAAAAAAACATTGTAAAGTATGAAAATATTTACATTTACAAACTATCCAAACAAAAAAAAAAAAACATGCAAACAATCTGAAAAAAACCCTAAAATTTCTCAAGAAAAATAAGTGTAATTTTAACGATATCAAGTCTCAACTTATCATTTATATATATGCATTACAGAGGCACAAAACATTTAGTAACAGGTAGTATATATTTTTTTTAATTACACTTTATTTTCTTTAGACATTTCCGGTTGTTCATATTTGTTTAGGTTATTCACATTTTACTATTAAAGGATTGTTTGTTAATGTAAATGGACTTTTTTTTTTTTTTTTTTTACAGCAAATCAAAGATAAAAAATTTAAGTTATTAAATTATAAGTTATAAATTAAGCTATTATTTATTGGTTATTATGCTATTATTTTACTTCAGATCAAAATTGGTCTGTATGTGACACCCTTCACTGTTAATATCTTCTGTGTAATTTTTACATTCATCCTGTGGCCTGAATTGGAACCTTTGGTGGGCCGGTTTTGGCCCACGGGCCGCATGTTTGACACCCCTGGTTTAGACCCAACTGTGGCTCAATAGTTGCAGCCTTGTTTGGATAATTCAAAATGGATATTTAATGCCATTTTTGATGCCACAAATCCTAAGGTGTTGTGGGTTTTTATGTTTCTGTCTTTTTCTGTTTTTACTCCACACTCCAAACCCACAAAGAATGGATTAATGTGCAAAGAATTACAATATTTGTGCTGACAATGTGTTCCATTTAATCCATGTATTCACAAAAGATTTTTGGCTAATGATATACTTTTTCAAACAACATTAGAAACATTAATAATAGTTATGAGAAACTCGGATCATTTAAAGGATTCGGATCATTCTGAATCTTTTCACCGTTAGGATCTGGTTCGTATGAGTCATTTGAGCCAGAATAAAGCTGACTCAAAAGGAAGAATCTGAATCAGAGGACTCACATTGCAGTCGGTCCTATGAGGAACCAAATCTCTGTCTCAGAGTGAATCTCGGGTAAGAGATCTGAGTAAGGATTCATCCAGTTCACTCACTATCTGTAGCTCAGACTGTTGGGTTTGTAGTTGAACTGTTGGGATAGATTTGACTCACTCAGTCCCTTTCCTCCCTACAAATCAAACCTGTACTGTAATTTATGACACCTTTTTAGTCTCTAAAAGTTGTAAAAGTGGCAACAGGCTTGTGGGTGACGTCCTTTGGAATATAACGTAGTAGGACTCAACTGATCCGAGTAAATGGACACATAGATCTGTGAGTCGTGAGTCATTTTAGGGATTCGGGTATAAGATCAGAGTAGGGATTCACTGGACCATCTCCAATTAGTAGTGATGTTGTCAGTGCTTCATTAGTAAAGTGGGAAGTGCCGGAACACGGGGGTGGGTGGATCCGGCGACTGAAAATGGGGTGGAGTCTAAAACGCTTAATGTAAAGAAGCTTAACGTAGCTTAATGTCCGAAAACTGCGATCAATCATCACCAAATTTATTTAATAAATGCGCTCTCTCTCTCTCTCTTTCTCTCTCTCATATACAAATTGTCAAGATGGAGTGAATGACTGGACTCAAACGTACAGTGCTGAAGGGAAAGTGTTTTATTAACAGAAAAATAAGGCTTAACGCAGATAAACACAGCCATAAAAGTGAGGTTATTTTGATTTTAGGAGAGGTGAAAGTGGGTATGACTAGAGATGTCCACATGAAATTTGGTGATAATTGATCATAGTTTTCAGACAGTAAGCCACGTTAACCTTTTTTTTTACATTTTTAGACTTGTTCCCTCCCCTGGTGTTTCCCTTAAAATTTACCTTAACCCATAAAGACCCAAACATCCACCATCTACCAAAATTATCTACTGATCTAAACTGTTTAATCCCTGTTGATCAGCTAATCCTATCAATACATGTAAATAATTGGTGTGAAATACAATTATTCATCTTTTCATGGTCATCAGATATGACCCATTTGGATGTTCTGAGGCTCCGTAGTTACCGTGGAAACACCGTCATCTTCCGTAACACTGATTCACCAGAAAAACCCATGGAGTTGGATCAATGACAGTGGATAGAGACACTTTATTTTCAGTTAATGATATATTTTGCTGAAAAAGTCAGTTTTTCTTTGGTTTTCTCTGTTTCTGATATAAAAATCCTCAACTTTACTTTGAGCGTTTATGAACAGTTACATGTTTAGTAAATTAAATGTTGGAAGATACCTGATTTTCACAGACAACAAACACAAAATACAGAAGATAATATCACAATAAATGGTGACACACCACTTAAGGACAGTAAAATATAGAGAAAAATTAATTTGGGAACTGCAACAAATGTCTCACTGTGTACTTGTGGGCTAAAATGCATCTGAACACAAGAGTTTTGTGTAACTTCAATAGGGAATAAAGAGTAATTAACAAGACAGATAACAAACTTTTTTTTTTTTTCATTTAGGCTGTTTATTTTTTCGTAGCGGTAACGGTTGCAATGAAATAGGTTCCTGATCTGACGTTGGAGGTGCCAGATCCAGCTCAAATAAGCCCTGGATGTTACCTTTGGTGTCACAACTGGATGTGTTTCATGGCGTCTCTGAACTCCAAAAGAGGCTGTGCACATTTCAGCTGCTACAGTCGGGGCTTGTGGGACAACAGGATGAAACGTTTCTAGAGGTAAGTGTGACCTCCATCAGTGAATACCTAAAATTCAGATCGACCTGATTCCTCTGATATCTGACAAAAGATACTGGATTTTGAGTTTGATGCCATTTACCTTCGTGTCATTAAACTTTAGTTCCATATGTTTCGAACCTCACAGACTGTTAGAAAACAGACAGATGCAGAGGGAGCCAGTGAATCAGAGGTGAGTTTATATATAGTGAACCACTACTTTCTGTAGGTGTTAATTGCTCCATCCAGACTGCATGTGGCTTTTGTGAATTCGTTTTTTTTTTTTTAGCCTTATTTGCATAGCTGGGGGCAGATATTTCACTAAATGAATGAATATTCCCTAATTTACATCCATGCAAATGACAGATGTGCAGCCTTGATGCTATGTGCTTGGCAGCTCAGTTTGAGGTGAATTCCAGCATTTGCAGGTGTTTTGTGAATTCCATGTTATATTTTTGTCTCATTTGTAAGCCCTGTTGTCTGTTTGTGGATCTGGGCCTAAGTACAATAACAGAGTATTTGTTCTTTGTTACTTCCCACCTCTGGATTTGCACATGTGAGTTGGCCAAAATAAATGACTACTTGTCTAATCCTTTTTGTTCAAAATGAATCACATCCTGATAATCCTGAATCCTGAGTCAAGTCAGAAAAATGGTCGACTGTTTTATAGTTGCTGTCTTTCCAATGATTTTGTATGTGAAAAAGTATTTTGGGCCAAGTGCCACTCAACAACATCTGTCGATAAAATCCCTCACAGCATTTGACAGTTTTCTTCTTCCTGTTTTTGTTTATTAGCAGATGGTAAAATCGGTATGTTATATATAACACCTGCTGTATCAGAGTGCAGTCATGACATGAACCAGCAGACCTATGATCCTGTCTCCATGATATGAAAGTTTAACCCTCGTCTGACTGCCGTGGATCCCTGACCTCGGTCCATTAATGTTTTTAAGCTCGATTACTGCCCCATCTTATGTAACACTGTTTTATAAAAGAAAGCTCAAATTTAGAGGCAATGGTGACATCAGTTATTTGCAGATGCATAAAATAAATGAAATAGAGCAGTGTGGTCAGGGCGAACTCTCAAACTGTGCAGAGAAAGAAATGCTCTCTGCTGCAATAAACTCCCAGTTTGAGAAAGCCATTCTAAAGTAAAGCCTACTTAACAGAAGTAAAATAAATATTTTCTGTCTAGTGTGCAATGTTGGAGAAACTGAAAATATATTTTTGTTGCAATTTGAAGAATATGACTGAGACAGGACATGACAAGGATGACTCAAAAATAATCTGTTTTAAGCATGTTTAGTTATTCACTGTGTTTACATGCACATCAGTATCTTACACAGGCAAATGTGGCCCAAATCTGATTTTTTTGCCCCATATGTGACCTGTATCCAACCTGTTAAAGACAGTTTGAACAGCACAAGTCCGTTTTTTTCAAATCTGACCCCAGCCACTTTCATATGTGCTCCTAATCTGATACGTTTCTGATATTTTCCAATGCGACTTCAGTGTGAACGGCCAGGTGGCATTTATCCGACCTTTACGTCATTGGAATGCAACAAACGTCACAATTCTGCGTCCCAGGAGTGTTACTTTCTTAAACACAAGACCTGACATTATAGACGTTACTGTTACTTGTACATCCTGCACATTCTACTGATACAGGACTCACTTTTGTGTGTGTGTGTCTTTTTACATGATGGTTTTTATATTTATTTATTATTTATTTATATATTTATATTCTTCACTTTTTTTTATATAGTTGATGTCTGTATTTTACTCTGAGTACCTTATGGAACATAAAAACAAATTTCGTTGCACTGTACAATTGTATTTTGCAATGGCAATAAAGCTTATTCTATTCTATTCTATTCTATTCTATTCTATTCTATTCTATTAAGCTAAATCTGATATACTGTAAATCTATAGACACAGTACTTGAACATTAGACAGCAGCTACTGAAATGTTATATTACGAACATCACAGGTACCTGTTCAGTCAGCAGCAGAATAAGTGACCAGGATACTAGTGCTAATCCAGATTTCTCTTTATGTCATGCAAAGGTCATATGCCAAAATAGTCAAAACTAAACAGAGTCAGTAGCCTAAGCAGTGGCAGATCTATGGATTTTCCTCATAGGGTGGTATGGGTGGGAACCCCCACAAACTGGAAATGTACATACATTCGACAAAAGATCATCAAAAATGCTAATGATATAGTGTTGTTAATGTACAATAGGAGTAAGAAGCAGCTCTCAAACAAGTGTTTGCAGCTCAGAAAGAGTACAAGTATTCATAGTGATCTGAAAATATTCCACTATGCGTAAAACCTGTAAGAAAACAAACACAAACAAATTGAATAAATAGCAAATGTAGCCTCCCACTGAGTTCTGTTGAATAATACTTGATCTTAGAGGCTAAATAATTTCATCAGTATCAGCGGTACACTTTCTTTAATACGGTGTTTACTTAAACCTACATTTGTCCCTGTCATAAGCAACATTTATTATTCAGCTATCGTGTCTTGTTTTTTGTTTTTTTTCAGAATTTTTTATTTGACATTTTTCCTTTAATACCCATATGAGTGGGAACCAAAGAAATCCGTGCCTCTCTACCCAGCCTCCATCGTTTGTACTGTTAATAGCATTATGTGTATTTCCATAATGCCTACAGCCTACTGGAGCCTCAGCTGTGCCTGGTTCAGTTAACAGGTACAACACTGATGGTGACAGATTACCAGACAAACCCCTACAGCCAGCCTCTGGTGGGAAGACCCCTGGTTTCTATACTCTGCCCTGACTCTCCCACTCAGAGGCCGTTTCTGCTGCATTTACTGCCAGCTCCATAAAACACACAAATCTGGTGCAGAGAAAAATCAAACTGTGTTATATTGAGTAAACTTCAATGGTGACAATGTATGAGACAGGCTTATTTTACTAGATTAAAGTTAGGGATTATTATTATTTTTTAAAATCATCATCAAATTGTGTTATTATTCTTAATAATAATAATAATAGTAGTAGTAGTAGTAATAATAATAATAATATAAATCAATAAAATTCAATTATTTAATATTGTATCAACATTTTGCAAACAAAAGAAAGTTAACATTATGTATGTTAACATTAAGTTTGATTATGAGGCTTATGAAGGTATAAAGTTATTATTTGATGGTATTATTTTTGCTTAGTTTACGATTCCAAACAGATCTTTACTGCAGCAATTGATAACACAAACTGTACAGAAAACAAAAGTTCACCGTGTGTGTGTTTTTAGTCTAAAAACAGAGTTAAGCTAACAGAGCTATAATGTAAACTATCAGCTGACAGTGCATGAAGATTATCAAGCCCAATGTTATTTTAGCCATCAAAATAACTGAGTTTGGAGAAGATAAGTTGATGATTAATACCATACTACAGATGTGTGTAATCAATGAGTTTTATATTTTATTCAGTGAGTGATACGGTCTTTGGAGTCATCGTGATGACTGTATATAATTACCGCTTGATCAGATTCAGTCAGATGTGAATCTACTGCTCTGCTCTACGTCTCATTTCTTTTCCACAGTGCTGTGAAATAATGTCAGGTTCATCTGTCTTTATATTTAGTTTATATTCTGTTTTATATTTAGTCTTTTGAGTTGGATTGAAAGGAAAGACCTTTTGAAACTAGTATTTTTTTCCCTCCAACTTTGTTTCCTATAGCTTTAACTTTAAATAAACCCAGTAACATTATGCGTCACCTTGTTGCCATAGTATTTATTTATTTATTTTTAACAAAACCAAGGGCCATTTTTTGTAGAGTTTAGAAATAATGCACTGTTTAGATTTATTATTTTAGATGTACAGTTATATGCAAACATGTGCCACGGTAGGTTATTTATTTATTATTATTTTTCTATTTTTGCTAAATTTCTGAAATAAATTTAATGTGGCATGGTATTTATTTCTTATGTAGAACAGCTGACAATGTACTTTGACTCTGGATAAGGTGTGCTGTGTACAAAGTGATTGGGTAATTACATTCTGGAACACTCTCATTTTTTTTGTTTTTGTGGCATCCTATACTTTTGTTATATGTCTCAGTGTTTGTCTTACTTTTTCTGTGTGTTTGAAAAACTTAATAAAAATACACTGATAAAAAAAATCTGAAAATTAAAAAGTAGCTGTGCATTAATATTGTTGGTAACACTATTAAATAAGGATTTTTTTTCCATGTCAAAACTAACCAAAATATGCTTTTTGCCCGAGTTTTTGCACACAACTTTATTTGGAGTCGCTTTCAATTTTCATCACAACTTCAATGAATAACAGCACAATATGTTCTATTTTTCTCCTTTTTCTTCGCCACAGGATGACTTTTGTTATTATGTATGTATATTATGCAAATAAGCCTATTTGTGACATGTTGACTCACAGATTGTCACTCAATGTGACAATCTGTGAGTCAACATGTCGCTGTTTGACAGTTGAGGTTTATTTAGATGTGACACCCAGGGAAATACAGAAAATTTACAGTACATCGCAAATCCAATTTAGCTGCAATGTGTAAAACACAGAGCGTAGCGCTAAATAAAGTATCACATATATCGTTTTCTCTCTGATGCATAAATAGATCATTTTATCCCATTACAAACCTTAGATCTCTGCATCAGAATCAGATTGTGGGCTTATGCATAAAGCACACAGAACAAAGCTCCTCTCCTGATCTCTTTTGCATTATTGGCAGGTCTACGTAAGTACTGTGTGCGCTTAATGGGATTTTGTCTCTATGAGCGAAGAGGGCACAGGAATAATCACATGTAGTAGTCTGTTTTACAGCAAAGAGGTCTGGTCTTTTATGTCGTAAATGGGTGAAAGGAGTCAGATAAGTGTACCTACCCAGCTTTTCACTTGAAGCACTGTATTGATCAAGTTAGAGTGGTACCTTTTTGACATGAAACGGCTTATTTTTAGTCACAGCTTCGCTCTGCCTTTTGATGGTCGCATGCATCAGCCGGCCTCCAATCGATGCGATGACTGGAAAGGAGCGTGAAGGTGTGTTTTCACCACAGAGGTGGGCTGATGTGAGGTGGACATAATGAGATGTAATTACTGTGTTCACAAAAGTCACTGCAGCTTCATTAAACTCTCTCCCTGCTTCCCTGCAGTCAACTGAGCTAAATCTCAGCGTGGCCATCAAGAGCCTGCAAATGAATTGCTCTTAATTGCAGTGTTTTATTTTCTTCAAAAGAACACACAGGTCAAAACTCCAAAATTGTTCCATTCCGTCCTGAGAGACCAACACTTATGTTTTATCGAATCTGTACTTTTAAAAACGTACTCAGATGTTCTGCTATTGAGTGATAAAAGCCATTTATGCTTCGTTAAGCCTCTCAAAGACAATTTAGGGGAAGTGGTGACATCTCTTGTATGCAGACACAAAATAAAGAAAAGAGTACAAAACGTAAACAGGGCAAACTTTCAACTGGTGCAGAGGAAAAAAAAAAAAAAAAGAAGCCATCTCTGCTGTATAAGCCCCCTGTCTGAGAAAGCAATTATAAAATAAACCACGCCAATTGTGTTAAACAAATGGTGCATGCTTTTCAAATGTGATTTTTAAAACAGGAATAAATTAATTCAAATAACATTTCAGGAAAATTAAAGATCTTTCAGTTAAGTTGACTAGTTTGTCGCTTTGGAAGATAAAATTCTAATTTGTCTTGTGTTTGATGTTGTGTTAATGTGTGACAATGTCATAGCATCATGTTGCATTTAACTGCCCTGTGTATGGATTGTTTTATTATGTTTTGTTTAATAATGTGAAGAATATGTCTTAAGATGATGGACAGAAATTGCTCACAATGATTCTTTGACACAGGCATTAAAGTTAAAACCTGGCATAAGGCTGCAGGCACATTTTTCCATTGATTTGCTTCTTACAGCGATCACTTTAAGGGGTAATATACGCATGTGCTGTACTATGTGTGTTGTACTATCCCAAACTCTCCACAGCAGTGGGAAGTCACATACTAGAACACACTCAGGACTACCAAAACCACCAACGAATCAACACCATGTATCCACAGACTGTATCACTCACTGAATTAAATATAAAGCTCATTGTTCACACACATTTGTATCATGGTATCATCAAGTTTTCTTCATTCATTCGTCTTCTTTTGTTTATCTGGGGGCAGCAGCCTCAGCAAAGAAGGCCAGACAGCCTTTCCCCCAGCCACTTCCACCAGCTCTTCTGAGGCAATCTCAAGATGTTCCCAGGCCAGCCGAGAGATATAATCCCTCCAGCGTGTCCTGGGTCGGCCCCGAGGTCTCCTCCTGGATGGACAT
>JAPQRP010000011.1:7974846-7986374 GCA_037367295.1 Apogon hyalosoma
AACTCCACACAGAAAGGTCCCACCGACTGGTGTTGGAATCGAACCCAGGACCTTCTTGCTGTGAGGCACCAGTGCTACCCACTGCACCACCGTGTCGCCCCCAAACACACACATATTAACCTAATTCACACAAAAAGCTGAACCCCTGCACATAAAATAGAACATGATCAAGCAAAATGGGCAATACCCAAAATGCACTGTGTCAAACACACCACAATATTGTTAAAGCTGTAGTTCTTTCTTCAGAGTTTTTAGCATCACAGGGCAAGAAATCCATAATTACCTTTCAGCAGCGGTGGTCCGACAGGTCCAGCGAGGCCTTCTCCACTGGCCCCAAGAATCAGAAACACTGACCTACATTTATACTTTACCTTTTTATAGTTATTCCATGAAAATGTACTGTATTATTCCCAATAGTCTATTCTCCATATTTCATATCGTTTCTCTTGGTCACACTGCTTCCAGTAGTGAATGTGTATGTTAGAACGTTTGTACAGTCACATTTCAGCCAGAATCAACAGCGCAGGATGTGTAGCTTCAAAGAAATCTTAATGAACCAGTTGCTTTAACCAATCTGATTTCATGCTGGCCACATGGAGGAGAGCCAGCAGGCGTTTAGTGACGTCTGCATTTTCACGTTATTTGATTTTAAAGACAAAGAGCATATTAACCCATAAAGACCCAAACAGCCACTGGTGATCAACATCAGCAACTGACCTAAACTGTTTAATACCTGTTGATCCACTAATCCTGTCAATACATGTAAATAATTGGTGTAAAATGCAGTTTGTCATCTTTTCATGGTCATCAGATGTGACCCATTTGGATGTTCAGAGGCTCTGTGGTTACTGTGGAAACACCGTCATCTTCTACAACATTGATTCACCAGTAAAACCCATGGAGTTGGATCAATAACAGTGAATGGACACACTGGGTTTATGCTCAGTTAATGATAGATTTTACTGAAAAAGTCACTTTTTCTTCAGTTTCCCCTGTTTCTGATATAATAACTTTAATCTGAGCTTTTATTTATTTATTTATTTATTTAAGGATCCCATTCACAATATAAAAGTATTACAATTTATACATTTACAAAACACATAGACAGAAAAAAAAAACATATTTACATTAATTTAACATTGTTTCATTATTGATTACAGATTTCTTAAGATTTTTTTTTTTTAAAACAACATGATTACTTATTAGCACAATTTCTGAAGATAACATATTCCAATATGGGATGGCTCGGTATATAAATGTGTTTTTGAGTGCTTTAGTTCTTGGCAAAGGCAAAGTAAAAGTAGCATTAGAGGCTCATCTCATGTTCAACCCATGTCTGTTACAGATGGGCTGTAGTTTAGAGAACAGGCTAAAGGGTTTGTGTGAGGTCCAGATTTTATGCAAAGACAACACCAACACTTTTCTGACCATCTACATTCATTCATTCATTCATTCATTCATTCATCTTCTGAACCTGCTTTATCTTCACTAGGGTCATGGGGGTCGCTGGAGCCTATACCAGCTACTTATGGGTGTAGGTGGGGTACATCCTGGATGAGTCGCCAGTTCATCACAGGGCTGACATATAGAGACGAACAACCAGTCCCTCTCACATTCACACCTATGGACAACTTTAGGTTCACCAATTAACCTATCAGTGCATGTCTTTGGATGGTGGGAGGAAGTGGAGAGAGACCATCTAAATATAGGAAGATACTTGATTTTGACTGGAAAAATTGTAAAAATACAGAGGATAATTTAATAATAAATGTTCATAAATCACTTAAGAAAGGTTAAATAGACAGTAAAAATTCATTTGGTACCTGCCACAAAAGTAGCACTGGGTCTTTATGGGTTAATCAAAGTAAGTTCAGCCCGCAAACCACATCTGTGGCTACTGGCATAAGAAAAAAAAATGTTGGTTTAGATTTAACAGTTGTTTTCAACACACAGTGCCTGACAGAGGAGAAGAAATAGATTTGGTCCCAAATCAATTTACAAGAAAAATCCATTTATAACAAATAAGCAGGAGTTTTGTTAATTATACTGTATTTTATTAGCATTTGTATGTTTTGTGTTGCCATTTTATTCAGTAAACATTAATGATTCTTGAGTCGATGTATGTGGTGCAGCTGAACTGTGGTTGAAGTGAAAGGAGACCTACTGAGTTGTGTTCTTTGGTTTTCTCGCTAAGTAAGACACCCGTCTATGATGCAACACTCCGTGATGTTGCATTTTTTTGTGTAGTATTGATTGTATAATATTGATATTAAAAGGTGGATTAAGTCAGGTAGAACACGGCTGAGGGCCTGGGTGTGAAATACGGCCCACCGCTGAGTTTCAGCGTGAAATTCAACTTGTCTGAGAAAACATGAGACTGTACTGTTTTCAGGCTGAAGGAAATCTACTCCACGACTCCGGGTTCTGACTAATCACAGGCTTTTTTAGACAGGTAAAGAGGGTGAATACATGACTGATAGGTGTAATTACAGATCACTAATCAGATTCTGTCAGATCCCGATGTGACTCCGGCTCCAGTGTCTTCACCGGCTCTGGCTCTGATCTCTCACAGAACAGCCCCAGTTCATACCTATCTGACTAACGTTACATTTCCTAATGATTTATGTTCGTGACGAAACAGTTTTACGGTGAAATTTACATCCTACTATTGCTAATATAGCTAGCCAAGCTCTGGCTTCATTTCCTGTCCCAGTGCTCCAAGCCTCTGAGAACGCACGATTCATGCATGAAGAGGGGTACGAGCAGAGGGGGGAGAGACCAGTGGCGGTTGAGTTTGATCGACATATCACCGTTCAATCATTTCGAGTGGGCGCTCAAAATGATTGGATGGGGTTTTTTCAGTCCTGTCCGTTCCACAGGTGACTACATTTCTTTATTTTTGTGTTAAAGCATTTAATTAATTGGTTGTAATCAGGGTGTGAAGGGGATTTTAAGCAATATATTAAAAAAATGCTCCAGGAAAACATCTTGCACCCCACCTTTAAGTGATTTTGATTATCAAGAAAACATGGAAAATGGATAGATATGAGCTGTGAAATTATACTCTTATGAGCTATTTTGTTGTTATCGTTATATTTGTCCACACAAATGTACTTTTAGTTGTACCAGGCATTAAAATGAACAAGAAATTGAAGAAAACAAGGGTGGTCTAATATTTTTTTCAGTGACTGTATTTATATATAATCTTTTGATTTGAACTGAAAGGCGAAAGCAGCAGAATTGATCAAGAATTCATCATTCATTCTGGCCTGTTTTCCTTGCAGCTATCGGGTCTTCACACACCAGGGACGTGTTTTTACGTCATTAATTTATTCGGGATTATATTTTTTTGGTACATTGTCTATGTCTTAGTAGTTTCACACAGAACAGAAATAATACCCAGTGAAAAAAAAACGGTATTATTTTCTTGGAATGAGGTTAATTTTCCCAACAGAAGACAACATATAACAAGAATAATTCCCTTATTTTATGAAAAACACAAATAATTAAGTCAACGAAGTGAGGGACAAGGTGTGGAAGAACAGAAGACAGTGGAGTTGTCCTTTTAAATACAACATAGGGTCTGAGTGGAGGAATTTGCTCTTCTGGTCGGTTTATATATTTTACTGGAAATGAAATGTTCACAAAATATGACTCACATGTAAGTCTGAAGGTAAGGGATTTTTTATTTAAAGTTTAGAGAAGCAAAATAAACAGACTGAAGTGGGACTGGGGAAAAAACATGAAGGATGGTTCGAAAAAAGGCCAGTGTATTGTGATGAGTGACAGGAAACAAAGGAATGGTGAGTGGTATGGATCGTACTGGGTGAGTGGCAGGTCCGTGAGTGGTTTGTGTAGTATAAAACCCAGATGGGGGAAAAGGCGAGGCAAGAAAAAAGTGGAAAAAATGAAACCCCAAAACTACGAAAACCCAATTTTGCCACTGTGTTGGAAAAAAATATGTGGAAATGTTAACTACAATAAGCTCATTATTTTGAGAGTCAAATTTTCCAGATACTGTCTCATTAATATAATAATGTTTATCATTATTTTGTCATTTCAAAGCCCTATTTGCACGGGGCTAGTATAATCCGTGAACCTCTGCTCTTTATTTCATGTGATACATTTGCAAAACCTCTTTTTTCCCCGACTGACATTCCTCCCCAGTTATGGTGTTAAGACTGTTAATATCCATGCTGTATCGCTGAGCCTCATGAATTTGGACTCAAAACACTCTTAAACTTTAATTTATCATCATCACTGCAGCTTAAATAGCTCTCAAAATGGAAATAAGTTGAATAAATGCATGGAAGAACCAAAAAATGTTACAGGTGAATCCAAATCACAGAGATTCACACAAGGATAATATTACATAAGTTCTATGTGTTGCACTGATAAATTGTAGAGGGCAAGGCATGTAGTGGAATTTGTGCATCATGAGTTAATGACAGGGCAGATTAACATGTGGTTAATGCAGAAGTATCTGGAAAAACAGGTATGTTCTTATGTGCTTCTGTGAAACTGGTCCCTGAAAACAGGACAGAGTGGCTAAAAATTCAACCAAGATGTAAACTAATGTTATGAAGCAAGTTTGGAAGCACTTTGGGTCTATTTTAAAAACAGATATTTACTGAGATAAAAGAAAAACTATTTTTCATATAACACATTTATTTGACACGCATACAAAAATCTGCATGTAACAAGGTAAAACGAACATGAAAATTATGTGCTAGTATTTTTTCAAATATTGTCTTATTCTATCAGGTACAATTTTGGAATCGAAGTAAACATGCAGGGCAGAGTGTTTCACAAAAATGACGAGATTTAATTCATGTTTAAATGGGTAAAAGGCAAATGGACACGATGGGTTACACACGAAACCTGGAATGAGACTGCTGATTCATGAAAAACCTGCATGTCTGGATTAGAAAAACCACTAGGATTGACACGATTAACACAGTGTCTTTATTTATAGCGGTATATAAGACCATTTACAGCCATGTTTTCAGATCTAATGCGCTGACACCCAGGTAGCTTTAACTGTCCTAATTTTGGTCCTATTTTTAGCCCCAATGTTTTATTAAAAATTCACAAATTTTGGGATGGCTCATAGGAAGAGTATAATTTTTTGGATTTATCTGAGGTCATCATTAGGTACATCCTGGGGGACATATGTCTAAATTTCTCTTTTACTATTGGGTCTAAAAATCTGGCAAAGTGCCAGGTACCAAAATAAACCCAGTTTCATGGACAGACCCTCATGCATTTCTGCCTGTCATCCAAAGTGGAGATTTTTCAAAGTTTTTATGCTTAAGTGACTTCATAGGAAAATGGAGTTTTAGGCTCCTGAATGTCACATGAGACAAAAAATGCATTGACATCACATGTATGACCTTTATTTACTTTGTTTATCCTAACCCTAACCCCATGATCAGGTTCTAAAGGTGTATTTATACAGGTTCTTGTAGATGAAAACTTGGAAATGATCTGGTGTGTATAATGTCTATATTGAAAATGGAGGTATCTGTAGTTACATGTAGACATGGCCTATAATAATGCAATTATTATAAATTATCAGCAGTCCATAGGTAATACTAGTCTTCAAGTCTCTAAGCCTTTATTTTGAGAAATTATGCCAAAATATCAAATTTTTTGGAGATACTAAATAAAAACTTGGAGATACACAACTTCCTCATTATTTCATAAATCATAGAGTCGAATAGAATAGAACAGAATAGAATAGAAGCTTTATTTGTCATTGTACATAGGATACAACAAAATTTAATTTGTCATCACACAAGTCACATCAGCATTATAAAAAGCAGTAAAAGTTGGATAAAATTATAGAATTATATAGAATTATAAAATAGTATAGAATAGAATAGAATACAGTACAATAGCCTTTATTGTCATTGTGTGTACAATAAAATTAGGAGTGCTGCAATATAACAAAACACAAGTACCATAGAAAATAAGACTAGAGTGAATATAAAATGACCAAAATGAAAGGTAAGATAATAAAATACAACATAAATTTTACAATTTTACAAAGTAACATAAGACTAGAGCTACAGTAAGTAAAAAAAAAAATCAAAAAATTTTAATAGGTGCAAATTTACAGTATTAACAGTATGTGATAGCATGTATTGTCTATGAAAACAGTACATATATCTGTATATCAGTATGTATATCTATGGACAGTATGTATATCTGCAGACCCAAGTCTATATAAAAATAGTGCCTTTATATGTTGATACATTTTGAATAAATATTGCATTGTTATTGCAGAACAGAATATTATTGCACAACTTATTGCACATAATTTCACATTTATAGGGTTAGAGCACATTATAGAAAGTGATTTTCGAGGAAACATGGTTGAACAGGAAGAAAACCCCAGAGTTATTACTTAATGTCAGAGTTATTACGTTACGAGTAGAAAGAGACAATGAGTAGACATCTCTGTAGACACTTAGTCAGATCATATTCAGTTACAAGGTTTATATTTTTAGATCCCATCTCACTGTATTCAGATACCCTTACTGCTGAAACATGCTCAAATCGCATCGACTTGGCACAGCTTGGATTAGTTTGTCCGGCAGCATGCAGCATTTCCACTGCAGGTATAGTACTCAGTTAGTCGTCATAGCAACGCGACATAAACTACCGTGAAATTATTTTCGGTGCGAGTGTGACAATAACATAAGAGTAGAAGTTATGATTCAGGAAATGTAATACGAAGATTGTTTAGTTGTTAATACTTAAAATCTCTAGTTGGTTTATCGAAATTGAGTGCTTTGATGTTTTTCCTGTTAACTTGATTCTGTTTCCCCGCGTCTCATCATGATGACTCATTATGTACTGATGCAGCGCTGATTCTGCCGCAACCTATGATCTGCATGATTATACGTCATGATTACACACTGTTGCACAAAAAAAAATGGAATAAAAACATTTATACCTCTTCTCATGAAATGATTGTGACGGTCCGATTTATTCCTGATTGATGAAGTGTAACTGGGACTTAGTGTGGAATTACTGCACCAGGTCAAAGATGATTACTGATGTGTATGAACAGGAACAAAAAGAGGAATGTGTCTGAAAACAAAATTATTCACGACGTTATGGGTAAGTACGGAGCCCCTTTGGTGACATGCGAGGAAAAAAATATTAATGCGTGGTCACAAGTCACTAAAACCCCATGCCTTACTGCAAGTGTTTGAAGTATATCACAGTAGTTCATACCAAGGTGAAAATAAAAAGAAATCAAATTGAGATGTTTCATGTTGGTAAGAGCATCAAATCGGTGTGCTACGCTACACAGCAATCTCGTAGGTGAATTGTCTTATGGTCACGCATTAGCAGTAACTTGTGGCCACGAGTTAGTAATGTGTGACCAAACGTTACTTATCTCTTGGCCACACTTTTTTTTTTTGTCACGTCACCAAAGGGGCTCCGAATAGATAGATAGATAGATAGATAGATAGATAGATAGATAATTTATTAATCGAAAGGGAAATTCGAGTATTCAGCAGCTTTACATACAGCACCAGAAGACACAAAATAGACCAAAACAGGTGGGTTAGTAACCAGGTTGACATTAAGGTTAGTACGGGCCTGTCCCAAAGTCCACCCCTTGGTAACTAGCACTCGTTTTGGAGTCCACTCGTTTTTGGAGTCCACTTCGGAAGCGGTAGGGATTTCTACCGACACAATGGGACACCGACGTCATCAGTAAGTGACGAGGTTGCGTATATGGCGAGTCTTTTCTTATACGCTATCATCGACATCCCACCAATTTTACAACAAGACATTGCGACTATTATTGTGTGAGGGGATTTACAAAATTAGTGAACTCGAGTTAAGGTGGGACGGTAATTACGATAATCTAAAAATAACAAATGTAACATCCTAACTCGACATATGTTTTCGTTTGCAAAAAAGTCAGATGTACCATCCGGTTTGCAAAGAAGAGTGCAGCAATTTGAAAAGAAAACTTACATTTGTGCGATTCCTTTCCAGCTCCTGTTACCATGTTTACCATATGTTTATGTGGGGAAAGCGGAAGGCAGAATGTCCACTCCCCCTTGATCCTAAAGAGAAATGGGACACCCTGCCCTCCGAAACATGACTCCAAACGTAGGGATAGGGACGAATTGTAGGGCCAAGGGGGACTTTGGGACAGGCCCACTACATACTCTAAAAAACTTGCTAAAGAACTTACTCTAAGAAAACTTTCTGTACAATCCCGTAGACAGACTTCTGATTGTTTTTACACATTTCTGGAAATGCCAAAAAAAAGCTGAGTTAAGGCAAGTTAAAGGGGTGGGTCATATTTATCTAAACCCACTTTTATTAGTCTTTGGTTCATTTATTTGTGTGTTTGGACCCTAATAGTTCATACAGTTTGTATTTGAACCCTCCAGGTGCTGCACAGCTATCTTTAGATTTATTTGGGCAAAAATCAGGTAGATTTTTACAACCTGTTTTAATTCCTTCTTAATTTGTTGTGTCTATAACTAGTTCCGTCATGACATTTGCACATATAAGGTCAAGACTTCTGACGAACATTTCTCCGATTACGCCGTAATTGTTTGTCAGCAGCAGCAGTTGTAGTAAAAATTGAAAATATGTCCAAACTTCAAGCCATTTACCTAAAATGTTCAGTTGTTGGTTGTATTAATGAACACAAGTGGCTGAATGGGACAGAGCAGCACAATCAGCAACCTGGAGGGGGTGGGGCATGAAGTGGCTCATTTACATTTAAAGGGCCAGCGCTCAAAACTTGTGTCATTACTCAGAAATAGGGTTGAAGATGGACCTGTGGAGTTGAATTAATGAAGAATTCAGACCCAAGCAGAGCATTTACAGTTTATGTAGACCACAGGGAAATGTTTTAAAAAGCATAATTCCATTTAAAAAAGCAAAATATCACTCCTTTAAAGTGAGAAAGTATATAACTATTTGAAGGAATTGCCTCATTATTTTAAGACTAATTCAATTTTGAAACTTTTTATTGTCTCGAGATAGTAATGCATCATTTAATTTCTTAACTCCTGATAGTATATAGAAGTCACTTTCCACTAATGTGGAAAGAAGATCTTTTAACCCTCAACCTTTCTGACGATCAAAAGCATTTACTGATCTAAAATGTTTAATAACTTTTGAACCATTAACCCTATAAATATATTTAAATAACTGAGGTAAAATGTAGTTTCTCAGCCTTTCACTGGCATCAGATATGACCCATTTGGACGTTCAGAGGCTCCATAATGAAAATGGAAACATCTTCTAGAACACTGAATCTAATAAAACTCATGTTTGACAAAAGACTGTGGTTTAGTTTCGTTTTATATTAAATTAATGGTACATTTTGTTGAGAAAGTCACTTACTCTTCAATTTTATCCTTTCTGATATGATGAAATGTGTATTTATTGAGTTTTTATGAATATCTGCACTGCTACACAATATATTAACCCTGTAAAGCCTGAACCATTAAATCATTGACAGAAAATTCCAGTTCTTTGAAACTGGAGCCTTTATGGGTCTTTCTGAACAACCCTTTTTTGTTTTTTCTTCAAATATCAATTTCCATGTATGCATTTCAATTTTGTATCATATTTGATCCATCAGGTCTTAATGCTCAAATATTATTATTTTTGAACAAACAAAAGCATAATATAACACAAACAGATCTAACAAATTAGTAATTCCTTTTCAAAATTGTCAAAGTTCTTCCTCCTTCTTCATTAATGACAGTCTTGTAGTGTCACTGGAAAGGCCTCTGGCGAATGAATTCCTCCCCCCTGGTGGATTATCTGTGCACTGCATGTATCTAATTGTATACATCAGGTTTTTCAAGAAAAAAATATCACACTGATCATGTAGAGGGCTTCAAAACTCATGGATCAAATATGATACGTTTGGCGCTATAGGGTTAAATATAGGAAAAACTCTTATTTTTACTGATGAATGTAGAAAATGAGATAATAATAAATAATAATAAATCACTTAGGAAAGGTTAAAAGTTGAGAAAATTTCATTCGGAAGCCACCCTAAAAGTAGTTGTATGTTGTTGAGGCTTAAATTCCAGAGTATTGCCTGTTACAGTCCTTAACTATGATGCATTTTGGTTTTCGTGGCCAAATGATGATTGTGCAGCCGAACAGATTCTTCTTCCACCAAGAAACTCAGTTAGTGAATCTGTTTATGCTCGTCCTCAAACAGCCTGATCAGAGCTGGCACGGCTTCCTCCGACTGAATCTTTCTTTTTGGCAACAGATGCTCTCCTTGGTTGTGTCACTCCAACACTCTCTTCTCTGCTTCACACTCAACTTCACAATTTCACACACAAAGACAAACTCTTCAGACCCGCATTCCTTCAGGTCTTGCTCTCTTGGCATCTTTATCCAGAATCCATTAGAAAATCTAGCACACCCACTCTCCCACCCACACACACACACCTGAAAACACCACTTCTCCATCTTCCAAAAAGCACTTAAGAGCACCTTACCCCCTCCCCTTGTGGTACTTTTCCCTTTCCCACCTCCTGGAGAGACCTCAGTTGGTTTGCAGATGGATGGTGAGTAAAAGCTCCACACTCTATTCTTCTATTTGATTATGCAGATGGTCCGTGATTGGGTCATAATCTGTGTGCTAATGTGTATATTAAGATGCCTTTATTAATAATGAGCAGGGACTTGGTCGAATGGCACTAAATAAATGGAGTTTACCTGCTGTATTTACACAATTATTCTCACAGTTTAGGCTGCAACGCAAAGCTGCATCAATTAATGCTCTCAACTCTCAACGTTTTCATATTAAAAATGGATCAAATGATGTGCGATGTGAAAGATCCTGCCTGTGGTGACAGAGACACAAAGAATATTCACCATTTGTGCAGTTCCTGCAGCTCATTCTTTAGGTTTCACAGCCCACAAACTCACATCGCACTGACCTCATTTCCATTTTCATCTCTGCTTAAGCCACATTTCCATCATCAGGGAATGTGTTTTTTTTTTTTTTTTTTGCCTAACACTCCTCAGCTTTTCTGTATATATTATTTTTTTTCAGTGCTATATATCCTTTAAAGGTCAAATTTGTTGACCTTTAACCTGACCTGTGAGTGCTGCCGGTGGCTAAAGGCTGCAGTTTATGGTTTAAGACCACAGTGACAAGTAGACTATCTGATTAAATCATACAATAGCAAATTTATGTATTGATTTACTGATATAAAACACTCACTGAGATTAAGAGTGTCTCGGAACTAACAGGGAGCAGCACACTGAAAGAGGTTTCAATTTATATAAAAGTAAAAGTAATAAAGTATAAGTGGGTGACGTCATTAAAATATCAAAAACGTGCAAACATATGTCACAAATCATCAATATGAATCAAGCAAACAGTTACATCAATATACAGTCGCGGCAAAAATGATCAGACCATCAAATGTCATCAAAAACAATGGTTATGCAATCAAGTACTAATTCCTGTGTGTATCATGTGACTAAAACAGACAGAAAAGAAA
>JAPQRP010000011.1:7987850-8000230 GCA_037367295.1 Apogon hyalosoma
CGTCATTTGCATCAAGTATTTTGGAAAATCAAACAAAAACATCATTTGCATAATAATTTGGAACGCAGTGTACTATGAGCTATTTTTGTTAGTATCATTATATTCGTCCAAACAAATGTACCTTTAGTTGGACCGGGCATTAAAATGAACAAGAAATTGAAGAAAACAAGTGGTGGTCTAATAATTTTTTCCGCGGCTGTATATTTAACTAAAACTCATTTAATGTTACTTGAAATGATGCAGTTTCAGCGCCAAACCTTCGATACTTGTACAATTTTTCTACTATTACTACTTCTTTCAGATGCCTCCTTTAGGTGTTGCCATAGCAAATCATCTCCTTCCATCTGATTTTGTCTCCTGATCTTCTTTTTTTCAAATCAACAACCTGCACGTCCTCCTTCACCACATCTGTAAATCTCCTCTTTGGCCTTCCTCAGTACCTCTAACTTCATCATCATCGTCCTTCTACCAATATATTCGCTGTTCCTCTTCTGCACATGTCCAAACCATCTAAGTCTGTCCCCAAAACATCCAACCTGAGCTGCTCCTTCCTAATCCTGTCCATCCTCCCAGAGAAAATCTCAGCATGTTCAGCTCTGCCTCCTTCCACATTTTTCGATTTACGCTGAAAGATTTCCAGATTAAATTTAAACTCAAAATATGTCACCCCGAAACCATCAATGAAACCAGTGCCAGGCAAGAAAAATTCATATAAAAGGAACAATACTATTGCGCAGCCAAACATTATTCAGCAGCTGTAAATATTCTTAATATGGTATGGCTCCAGGTGTGGCGATGCGTTCCCATGGAAATCATAAACAAACTGACAGACTTATTCTCACTTGAGAAATTAGTCTGGCAGTAACAGGATTACAGCTGAAATTAAGAATTATTCCTAATATATGATAGATCCATCTGACCTCATCAATCTGTCTGTCCGTCCATCCATCATCTTTCCATCTGTCTGTCCATCCACCCATCTATCCTTCCGTCCGTCCGTCCATCCATCCTCTTCTCCTTATCCACTTCTGCCTGGCACTCAACAGAATGTAAGAATCCAAATCTAAACTACAACAGAGCAGCTCCATAAAAAGATCAGCATTAGTTCAATACACTATTAAATGTATTGATTGAAAGTTCAAGGAGCCTGACTTCTGGCACTTTGTTCGAACTTGGGAGTTAAAAGTGGATCTGAATAGTAAATAAAATGTACAAATTGACTTTCATCATTAAAAGCGTGTGTTGAACTGCTCCCCATTACGACAAAAGAGGCAGGGAGAGATTAATTAAAAAATCTCATCGTGTATATGTTTGCAGGTTGTAATAATCGAAGGAGGGGATAATCCTTTAATCATTGAGAAATATTATTAAACAATTTGTAATTAATTAGAGGGTATCTGATTAAACACTGAGTATTAAATATTGAGGTTAAGGATAAGATTTGCTTTTTCTCTCTGCCATCTGTCTGCTGCTTCATCTCATATTGGATCCGCTTTGACTTTACTTTGTACTTCTAGACAATTTTTTTGTTACCTCCTCTTCATTTTGCTCTGCTGTGCACAGATAATATCTGACAATAATACATATCAGATCTTCTAATCCATAAACTGGGAATTCAGTTCAGTGAGCGCTCAGACTAAAATCACGCCTACATTAAAACAATCACCAGCAAATAAATAAAACCTCCCTTGCTGTATCTCTTGTGCCAGATGTAGTAGTTTCAAGATTAATCAAGGTAATATAAGCAGGATAAGTAACATTTTGGGGTCCATTATTTATAATAAGATCGGATCCTCAGAAGGAACAGGAAGAACCAGGAGTTCTTTGTCCCAGTACTGATCGACAACATCTCATCCTTCTACATTTCAGTTTCCTATGTTTAATAAAACCATGGACCATTCTGTAGCCCAGAGATGCACCGTAATGTCAGCACCATCTTTTCCCCTTGGAGCCAAGACTTTCCCAAATAAATTCAGTGATTGAAACCAGAATAATGCCTGAAGAAAAACTGAATCACAATTTAATATATTTGGTGCCAGTTTTTTTTTTTTTTTAATTTGTGAGCTTGGACTCTGATGCTGACCTGCTTTGAGTCAGAGTATAAGATTTAAGGGGATCTACCTGCAGAAATGGTATATAATGTTCACTATTATGCTGCCATTAGTGTATAATCATCTGTCATCTATCATCATCATCTGTCCATCCAAGTTAAAAAAAAAAAAGAAGAAAAGTCTGCAGGTTTCAGTACTCGAGTTTGCTTTCACACTGCACTTTGTCAAACCAGCCCAGACCCAGTGCTACTTTTGTGGCACTTCCCAAATGAAATTTTCTCCATATTTAACCTTTCTTAAATGATTCATCATCATTTATTGTAATATTATCTTTAATTTGCGTTTTTTCAGTGAAAACCATGTATTTTCCTGTATTTATTTAACTGATCAAGTAGATGTTCATAAATGTTCAGCAAATTTATCATTAACTGAACATAAACTAAATGTCTCCATTCACTATCATTTATCAAATTCCATGAGTTTTACTGGTGAATCAACGTTGTAGAAGATGACGGCGTTTCCACAGTAACTACGGAGCCTCTGAACGTCCAAATGTGTCATATCTGATGACCGTGAAAAAATGACAAACTGTATTTTACACCAATTATTTACATGTATTGATAGGATTAGTGGATCAACAGTTATTTAAACAGTTTAGATCAGTAGATGGTTTTGGATGATGGTGAAAGTTTGGGTCTTTATGGGTTAATAACATACTCTCCTCCTCGTCTGTGTCTGTGGTGGGATTGCATCAAGAATTACTGAAGGAGAAGACGTGACAAACACTGAACTCATCTTTCAGTTTAAGTAGGACAGGTTCCATTTCCTCATCAAAAAAAAAAAAAAAAAACAGAGCTGCTTTGAAGTCTGTTTAATGCATTTGGTTCACCTGACCTAGACCTACGTATTAAGGTGGATTAGACTTCGATTCACACCTCCCCAAACAAACCAGATATTCTGAGGAAATGAACTAGAGTTTGATTAACCCATAAAGACCCAAACGTCCACCAGCGACCAAAATCATTCACTGATGTAAAATGTGACATACCTATCGATCTATCACTAATCTTATCAATCCCTGTAAATAATTGGTGTAAAATACAGTTTGTCGTTTTTTCACGGTCATCAGATATGACCAATTTGGATGTTCAGAGGCTCTGTAGTTACCGTGGAAACACCGTCATCTTCTACAACGTCGATTCACCAGTAAAACCCATGGAGTTGGATCAGTGACCATGGTTGGACACACTTATGTTCAGTTAATGATAGATTTTACTGAAAGTCACTTTTTCTTCAGTTTTCTCTGTTTTTGATATAATAACCCCCAACTTTAATCTGAATTTATGTGGACATCTACACGAACAGTGAATTAAAATAGGAAAATACATGATTTTATCCTAAAAATGCAAAAATACAGAGAATGATATTATAATAACAAATCACTTTAGGGTTAAAATGAGAGAGAAATCCATTTGGGAACTGTCACAAAAATAGCACTGGGTCTTTATGGGCTAATGGAAGAACATGCAAACCCCACATGGGTGCTTCTATGAAACTGGATTCATTTTGGTACCTGGCACTTTTCCAACTTTTTTAGACTTAATAATAAAAGATACATTTAGACATATTTCCCCCCAGCATGTACCTAACGATGACCTGAAATAAATGAAAAAAAAAAACAAACACAAAAAAACCCCCCAAAAAAACAACAACTATACTCTTGCTCTGAGCCATCCCAAAATGAATTAATCTTTAAGAAAATATTGGGGCCAAAAATAGGACCAAAAAAGCTACCTAGGTGTCAGTGCATTTGATCTGGAAAGCATGGCTTGGAATAGTCTTATATACCACTATAAATAAAGACACTGGGTTAAATGTGTCAATCCTAGTGGTTTTTCTAATCCAGACGTGTGGGTTTTTCATGAATCGGCAGTTTCATTCCAGGTTTTGTATGTAACCCATCGTGTCCACTTGCGTTACATGCAGAACCTGCCCATTTAAACACAAATCAATCCCGAATGATTTTGCAACAGCAGTCAATTTTGTGAAACACTCTGCCTTGCATAATTAGTTTGATTCCCAAAATGTACCCGTGAGAGAATAAAAATATATTTGAAAAAGTAGTAGCGCATAATTTTTGTGTCCTTTTGACTGTTACATTCAGATTTTCATATTAAATATAATGTAAAATAATAGAAAAATGTGTTTTATCTGAAAAATAGTTTCTCTTTTATCTCAGTATTTTTTTTTTTTTTTAATAGACCCAAAGTGCTTCCAAACTTGCTTCATAACATTCGTCTACGTCTGGTTTGAATTTTTAGCCCCATGTCCTGTTTTTAGGACCAGTTTCATAGAAGCACCCACATATAAAGGTTAGTTGTACCCAGGACCTTCTCACTGTGGGGTGACAGTGCTAACCACCAAACCACTGTACCTATAGCAAAAGTTAGAGGTTTTAAAAACAAAAATGTATTAGTTTGGACATAGTTTCTATTCTCTGGAGTGTCCTGATAGCGGAACCCTCCAGTAGCAGAACATATTTTTCTCCTGGCTTCAGCTTACATCCACGGTGGCTGGCACTTGGGCTCCCCTCATTATGGATTCTTGTGTTCAACTTTTTACAATGGCAGTAGACATCTCCCAGAGCTACTTAGTTGCTAAAAGAACTTCATCCTCTGTGCCGTTGCAGCATGTTACAGCTCCTTCCAGTCGACGGGTGACAAAGTAAGAAAAAAACCTGATGGGAGTGGTCTGTTCTTGGATGCCAAAGCTCTGTCCGCGGGGCCGAAGGGGTCACCGAACGGTCCGAGTATGACAATGACGCTGCATCTGCACACAGCAGAAGGACAAAGCCCGGTCCTGTTGTCCACACACACACACACACACACACACACACGCACACACACACACACACACACACACACACACACACACATCCCAGAACTCCCAGGGAAGAAGTAGGACTTCAAACCCAGCCTTAAATTTTGAGTGAATCTGAATTTGAGTGTGTGGGTAGTTGTGTTTGCGGGGGTGGGGTCAGTGAGTTTGACAGTCGTTTTTTATCTCCTTACACGACAGCCCCATCAAAGATTAACTGTAGGAAAAATATGAAGCACTAATGGAGGCACGGGGCGTACTCGTTGCATGGTAAAGTTACAGCTGTCATCACTAATGCACACACACACACACACACACTGTAACTTGGACAGTGTGTGTGTGCAGCTGGTGAAGTGACTGATGTGCTTTACCTCACAGTGTCCTGTCCGTCGACTGCTGACAGATGGTAAAACGGGAAAAAAAAAAGAGGAGGGATGGTGCACAGAGTAAAAGAGAGTCAAAGGTTTCACAATCTGCCCATTCCCATTTGGAAAAAGTCAACCTGCCCTCTCACTCTCAAAAAAAAAAAAAAAAAAAAATCTGTCAGCTGCTTTAACACTTTTTTTTTTTGAGGCCGGAATAAAAAGTGTGAATCTTTAATGGAATTCTGTTTTATCTAACTATGTAGGTTATTTATTCATTTCTCTGTTTCATTTACTGACAAAAACATGGACACGTTGGTTAAAAATTTATATCAAGGCAACACTGGCCCCGTTTTCAAAAAGATGATCTTGTTCAAATATTGGTTTGAGGCGGGGGGGGCAAAAAAAAAAAAAATCAGCCGTGGGCTCACTATCACAAAGACTTATTTCCCAAGTGCGCAAGTTGTCATGATGATTTCACGGGAGCAAATATTCATTCACTGCCGGAAGCGGCTGTGAATGACAGGATTGTATTGACCTGCCACGAGGCTCGGGGTGTAATGATGCTCATCTGTTTCATCACCTACAAATACACAATGTAATCTACAGGAATATATAAAAAAAAATAATACACTGTCTTATCTGCCACCCAGATTTACTGTGATTTATTTAGGTTTTGTACATTATCTACAAAAGCATCTAAGGATTTGTTTGCAAGAAATCTACTAAAAAATACCATTGACCCCTAAGGGAAAACACTATTAACAGTTTAGATTTAACCCTTTAAAATAGCAAAACAGCCCAAATGTCATATATTTGTATGAAACTCATTGACTTTTAAAAGTTGCAAGATAAACATCCAAATGTCTGCTTAAGTACAGGTTCTTCAGGTTTTTTTTTTGTACCGTAGAGCTGTTTGAGGTAAAGTTTGACTAAATCTAAAAAAGATTTTAGGTTTGAGTTTCAATAAAATATTTTAAATGTTAACTTATGCAAAGTAGGACATGACAACTTGTTACAGCACATGCATCTTCTAAAAAACACATCATCCTTCATCTCTGAAACATTATTTAAGGATTATTCATCAATTTATTAATGTAACAATTAATTATTGTAATGATCTATGTTAAGGAGATTAGAACAGTGAAGATTAAATGTTAGTTGTTCTTGGACCACTTTCCTTCAATATAGTATGTATTTAAACAATATTAACTGCATATTGTGGAACTCAATCGATATGCAGATGATACAGTATTTTATTTCAGTGTGGATTCTACTTATGTGTTAGGTTCTATTTTGGATTTCCTGGCTGCATGTCCTCTCTTGTATCTCTGTCATCCTTTTCTATTTATCTTCATTATAATCCAAAAGTAAAGCAGAAAATTCCAACATTTTGGGTCCTTTTATTGCTGATTTTATTGAATGTAACTGTCTTTGCTTGATTTAAAAATAAATACATAAATGAATAAATAAATAAATAAATAAAATCCTTGATATGCTTAACCTAGAGGCAAAGTTTGAAACTAATAAGAGTCCTAAGTCTTGAGAATTGCAGTAAAAGAAGAAAATATATGTTTGGTATCAGTTACCTGAAAAACATAGGTGAGGTGTATAAAGGATTTAAGACAGAGATCATGTATTTCTTTACTCAAAGAGCCTCCTAAATGCTCCTAAAACACTGGTTCTGCTTCTTTTTCCTAATGAACCGATGACTTTTTACTGAAGCGAAACTAATGTAGAATCTCAAAAATTAAAAATGCGATGTTTGTTTAGCAAAATTAAAGCACTTAATATTAATATTTCCCAAAAACACAACCGTGATCTCTCACTCTTAGGTGCATACAACATATTATATAACCTTTTCCTCATAAACACTCTTATAATAATAACCCTTGTCATTCATCACCTTTGACCCTGTGTCAGTATGTGCTGGTGTATTTACCCTGCCCGCCGACTCTATTTTCCATTTTCCTCTTTTTTTTTCTGCGTCTGGGCTGTTTCTGGGCATCGACCGTCGACACAAAAACAATATGAAAACAAAGTGATTCTGGTTTTTCAGATCTCTACTCTTTCTGCTCTCCTCAGTTATTGAACAGATCAGTTTGACGGGAAAAAAAAAAAAAAACTCTGGGCAAAGCAAACAAATGGACGAACCTGTCGACGACACACACAGCAGAAATGAGGACGCATGTGCTTTGTGTTTGAGCTTTATATCGCCTCGAAGTTTTGCAAAGGTGTGGGTGTCTTTATGTGTTTAGTCTGGCTCAGTAGAAGTACTCTACCGGAGTGATTATTTGTGCCGTGCAGTGGCAAAAAAAAAAACCTTCCGTACTTCCACCATCTGTGTGTTATCACTTTGAAAGTCCCCCTCACTACATGAAAGAACAACATGGGGTTTACAACTACACCCTGAAAATGGTATGTTTACACAAAGACATATCTCTCTAAGTGCCACCCAAGCCAATTTCATACCACAACACACATCCTAACAACTACATGTTCCAAAAAAAAAAAAATGTTTTCCCAACACTATTTTGCAAAAAGCATCGGTACAACATCCTGCGCTTTGCACCTTCCAACAACTAACCAGACAATCCAGATAACCTTTACAGCAATAGAGGAAGGTGCTAGACCCATCTGCAGCGCTGGCACTGTGCTAATAAAGTGTGGAGATGGGTCTGGCTATTTTAAGACACTATTTTAACCCATAAAGACCCACACATCCACCACCGACCAAAGTCTTCCACTGATCTGAACCGTTTAATACCCGTTGAACCACTAACCTGATCAAAACATTTAAATAATTGGTGTAAAATGCAGTTTGTCGTCTTTTCATGATCATCAGATATGACCCATTTGGACGTTCAGAGGCTCCGTAGTTACATCCTCTACAACACTGATTCACCCGTAAAAACGTGGAATTTGATATATGATAGTGAATGGAGACACTTGGTTTATGTTCACTAAATGATATATTTGGTGAAAAAGTCACTTTTTCTTCAGTTTTTGCTGTTTCTGTTGTAATAACCTTCAACATTAATTTGAGCTTTTATGAACATCTATATGATCAGTAAAGTAAATATAGAAAAATACATGATTTTCACTGAAAAAACACAAAGTAAAGAGGATAATATTATAGAATACCATGGAGTTGGATCAATGACAGTGGATGGAGACACTGGGTTTATGTTCAGTTATTGATATCTTTGCTATTTTTACTTTTTGCTAGTTTTCTCTGTTTTCGATACGATAATCCTCAGCTTTAATCTGAGTTTTTATGAACATCTACACGATCAGTAGATAGAATACAGGAAAATACCAGATTTTCACTTAAAAACCACAAAATGCAATAATATATAGTGTAAATGGTGATAAAACACTAAAGCAATATCAGAGACCAAAATTAAAGTTTCATAATTTTTGCAATTGCCCCAAAAGTAACACTGGGTCTTCGTGGGTTAAAAGAAGTCAGTGCAGTTTTAACAATGTCTTGTGTCTTTGTAGATCCACTGTGATCTGTAAGTTGTAATGCTCATGTGTAAATGACTGGATGAGGCATAATATTGTTAAAATTGCACTTATTTTTCTGAAGAAATGTCCTGTTGTTTGTGATTGTCTATGTTAATCACATTTTATAAAGGATAGTTAAAAGATGTAAACATTTCCATACTGTCATTTGACTTTTTTCTTGAGATCCTATTGGAAGTCAGGACTTACAGATACTTTACCATCATCTATTCTATCTTAACACTGACCAGAGGTAAATACTATCAGGAGCATTACAGAGAAGGTACAGAGGAGGTTATGTTCTTCTTCATCCTCTTCATCTGCCTGCTGTGAAGGAGGCAATAGGAGAATCCAACTTTTTATATTAAAGAGGACAAATTAAGTTGATTTAAGAACACAATTTATGAATCAGACGAAAAAATTATCAAATTGAGAGGACAAATTTGAAATTTTTCTGAGCATGATTTATTAAATTGAGCATGGGACTGTTTTTTTTTTTTTTTTTAATTCCCTCTGGGTTCTGCACTTTTTAAATTAAATGTTCCTTGAGGCGTATTTTCACCAAAGCAAATCTTTGACATCCTTTAGAGAAGTAAGAAGTTTGCTTATCAGGATATAACTAAACAGATTACCTACTCAAAACCAGCTGAGAACGACTGCACTTTATGTAGGAACTGAGATGCAGATTCCCCAGCTTTGTCCCAGGATTTCCTGTTGAGCCACTCATGTTATATGAACCAGGACAGAGGCCCTGTTTACCTTCACATACAGTCGCGGAAAAAATTATTAGACCATCAAAAGTCATCAAAAACAACGGTTTTGCAATCCAGTAGTAACTCCTGTGTGTATCATGTGACTAAAACAGACAGAAAAGAAAACATGGAATAAATGAAAGCACTGTTTTTGTCAGTACAGTGACATAACTATTGATGTAAGGACAGAAGTGATTTTGGTTATAATCAAGAAAACATGGAAAATGGGTAGATATCAGCTCTGAAATTAAACTACTATGAGCTATTTTTGTAGGTATCATTATATTTGTCCAAACAAATGTACCTTTAGTTGGACCAGGCATTAAAATGAACAAGAAATTGAAGAAAACAAGGGTGGTCTAATCACTTTTTCTGTGACTGTATATGTACAGTATATACTAAAGATATAAACTGCAACTGAAGTTATGTGTAGTTTTTGATTCAGATTTATTTACAAGGACAATGCAATACAAAAATGAAGGATCATTTAACTATTTTGCCCCAAATATAGACATTTTTCTTTATTTCGGTGTAAAATATTTCACTTTTCATGTGCATATGACTCAGTCGTATACATTATTCTTATCAAACTGAATGACTTTATTCAATTCTATTGCTGAATATATCTTACTGCTATGTAATGACACTCTTTTGCCATGATTTTACTCTTTTCTTTATTCTTCATTTTCTTAATATTTCTTTTATGACTTAAACACTGTGTTATTTCCCACTTAATATTTATGTAATGTTCATTTTATTTATTTGTTTATTAGCACATTGCATTACCTCTGTGTATGAAATGTGTTATATATTGTGAATAGAATAGAATAAATTAGAATAGCTCATTATTGTCACTAGTTGCTTTTCCGTTGACCCTCAAATTGCGTGAATATAACTTGTGCATAAAAATTGGCCTAATGGAAAAACAATTTCACCAAAACTCTGGTTTTACGATGAAAAGCTTTTGCACTGGAAAGAGGTGTTTTTTCGCTGTAGCAAAACTGGTATATCATGCAAAACTGCAATGGAATGACCTTTTTCCGCAACTAGAGTCACGTGAATAATAAAAAAAAGGATGTTGACGGAAGTTACAACAAGCGAAGAAGAAGAGTTTTAAAACAAACAGTAAGTGTGGACATACTGGGAAACTGAATATTTTTTTTTTAAATTTAGTACGGGATAGAGGGGTAATATATAATAATAATGAATATATCTGTAAATCAACACAATATTTATGTTCGTCACCATGTTTATGGAATGACTTCTCATGTCATCTCGCGATAATAAATAAACAAATCATCGCATTTGTGATTTAATGGAAAAACCGACATTATGTACTTCTGCTTTTTGGGACATTTAGTAAATATCGATAAAGTTTTGCACAGGTGACCAGTGGAAAAGCCACTAGTATCACAGGAACAATGAAAATCCTTTTAGCAGCAAAAACACTTATTGCTAAAAAAAGTGTTTTTGCAGCTAAACAGAAGTAATCTTGCCTTCCTTAGGTAGGATAACTGACTTAATACAAGTACATATTTCAATAGCAATGTTCTCATCAGAAAGGAACTCAGTTAGGGCTGTGAAAAAGTGATGTTTTTTTTAAGACTGTGCTGAGTTTGTATCTCCAGCTCTGTCTTATTCCACTCTTAACAATGACTAAAATGAAAGTGATCAATTTAAAGAACCAGTAAAACAAATCATTGATTTTGGATGGCGTTAAGTGCAGGATGTAAGGATAGTATCTTTGTTAAATAATATTGGGAGAGGAGTTGTTTTGGTGGAACATAAGCACTTGAAGATGCACACAATGATATTAAAATGACTAAAGACAAAACAAAAAATCCATATAAAACATTTTGTCTTCTCTGTCATAATTTTTTAGATTCAGTGTGTTGTTGCAAGTGGGAGGTAAATCACCATGTGACTTAAACAGGCAGAATACTCCAAACCAGTTGAGGGTTTTTGTTTTTTAGGTCATCTTTCTCATTTCTTATCTTTATGTGAAACAAAGCCCTGGCATGTTTTCTTAACCCTAATTATGTGCTATAACCCAGCCATAAAAGTTTCATTAAACTGTCAGATAAAATTGGCAGAAAACAAATAAAATACTATGAAAATCTATTAACAGTGAAAGTCATAAGTTTTTGCCATTTCTAAGTGACATTAATTAACACCATTTACAGATTATGCAAAATATACCACAAGATGCAAACTGAGTTGTAGTTTAGTTCTATAAGAATGTGCCTTATGGATGGAATTATAAAAAGGTTCAGACTTCCTCATACTACCTCAATCCTGAAACAATTGAAGGACGTGTTTTTAGTAAAATTAAATGATCTAATGGGCAGTTAAATAGTATTTTTCATGAAATAAGGGTGAGTTCCACTTCTGTTCACAAGGTCACTGTCTGGGTTAAAGAACTTCAACATTATGGCTGCTCTATTGACAGAAGACTGAAAATAAATAAAGGTAATATTACCCCATAAAGACCCAGTGCTACTTTTGTGGCAATTCCCATATGATTTTCTCCTCTAAATTTACCCTGTCTGAAGTGATATATCACAATTTACTATGATATTATCCTCTGTGTTTTGCATTTTTTCAGTAAAATTCATGTATTTTGTCATATTTAATTTACTGATCATGTAATCTCAGATTACAGTTGAGGGTTATTTTATCAGAAACAGAGGAAACTGAAGACAAAAGGGACTTTGTCAACAAAATATATCATCAACTGAACAGAAAACAAGCATCTCCATCCACTGTCATTGATCCGACTCCATGGGTTTTACTGGTGAATCAGTGTTGTAGAAGATGACGGTGTTTCCACG
>JAPQRP010000011.1:8016810-8052343 GCA_037367295.1 Apogon hyalosoma
GTATCTAATTGTATACATCAGGTTTTTCAAGAAAAAAAAAAATCACACTGATCATGTAGAGGGCTTCAAAACTCATGGGTCAAATACGATATGTTTGGTGTTATAGGGTTAAGTAAAAATATTTACATACTGTCACTGTGCTTTTCAAACCATATGTTCTCATTTACACATTTCTCTTTTCATTACATGAACTATTTGACTGTCTCACATTATCATTACTGGGATACAGTTACACAACCATGGGAGTTTCATTTTCCTTTCCAAGCTTTAATTTCGTCACCATCTTTTAGTATTTATCACAGTTTAGATAAAATACTTCAAAAGTCCATGCTTCCAATGGAGCGCTGAACAGTGTGACAGCAGGACGTGTAAGGAGTGTCTTTAGCTTTATTTGAGCACAACAATGAGAGTGTTTGGGTCATACTGTGCGTATGGATTGGCACTGGGATAGTGGATTATGTTGCAGTAGTGGTTTGAGAAGTTTCTGTGGGTGTTTTGGTATTTCTTTCCCACCGTGTAAACTTGTCAGCATCAGGATCCATTGTAGCTGACTGAATTCAAGCTGAGCACAGCTTCTGTTCTCTGTGAAGAAGCATGCTTCAAACTTTTTACTTCTACCTTTCAAGTCCACAGGGGGTGAGAGTTTCATACACCGAAGATAGATTTTGGGTGGTGAACAAACTGACGACAGATTTCAATAGAGTCCAAGTGGATTTCAGGCTTAAATTCAAAAACATGACCATCATGTGCAATGAACATGGGGGAAAAAAAAATCAATATTCATGTGTGTGTTTTTATTTTCTCAGGCGATATAAAAGCTGGATGCATGTGTGTGAAGAGCACATGCTGAAACATCTGATGCTAACTTTCATTTTTGATTTTTTGACATCTTTTCATGCTTAATGCTTTAAATACATTTTGTTTTTCTAATATTATTTCCAATACTCAAAAGTGTTCCATAGTTAATACCTAAGCTTTAGGGAACTTAATTTTTGAGAACTAAATTCCAAAATTGTTGGCTGGGCAAACTGTATGCATTCTTCAACTATATTAAATACTTAAAAGTTTTAACTCTGAAGGTCAATTTAGTGACCAATGAAGAATAACCAGCAAAGCCGTTATATCACAGCTTAACTGAATAACAGTGTACAGTGTTGTTAAAGTAAAAGTACATCTTGTAAAGTTATCAAATGTGCTGTGATTCCCTCAGCTCTTC
This sequence comes from Apogon hyalosoma, assembly GCA_037367295.1. NCBI lineage: Eukaryota > Metazoa > Chordata > Actinopteri > Kurtiformes > Apogonidae > Apogon > Apogon hyalosoma. The sequence continues at coordinate 8,018,027 of JAPQRP010000011.1, forward strand.
ACAGAATTTTGTAGTTCATTAGCTGTAAATTACATGGACGGTATTTCTTTAAGAGAACTGAAATCAACGTGATGGAACTCCAAATTAGAGCATTTTTGACATGAGCAAAGTGGTTCCAGAAGAACAAGAAGATTTTCCTACAATTTATCTGGATTTGTTCATCTTTTAAAATATTTATTGACACTATTTTTTGTTTGAAGCCTTTTTACTGTTAGGGAAAAAAGTCTCTGCACCCCTGAACAACTTGAAGAAAATGTAAAAAAAAATAAAATAAAAATACATTGTTGTGGTGCTGCCCACACACCTGACGATAACTGGACAGAGTCTGACACATTTTCAACAATCCTAAAAATCTAAATTCAACATTCAAGATGTTTTTTATTTGTCACATGCTCATGATATGAACAGTAAATATAAGAGCTGTCTAGTATAAAAATCTGAAAAACCTGCAAAAACTTACTCTTTAAGGAGTGAAATCATGCAAATACAAATATAACATAAATATTAAAGTCACTATACAATATCACAGGTACCAGCAAACTCTCATATGTACACAATGTTCCACAAAAAAGCTCAACTACAGGCTAGTTTTGCTTATTTCTGTCAAATTGAGGCATTTTCTTTATTCTGATTGGGCTAACATATTCTGATTATTACTGGGATATAAGCATCCAAACACAATTGTTGTTTTGGATTTAATGCCTGCAATTAGGGGTGTGTGATATAATGATTTTAGATCATGAAGGATTAGAACGTATCGACGATCCGACAAAGCGGAGAGATCGTGGAATCGTCTATAACATGATGTTTTTAGTTTATTATTTATTTCAAATACTGCAATAAAACCAAACAACAAAAGAATTATATAAAAGAAAGTCAACCATTCGAAAAGGAGCGGGATGAAGTTTAACTCATAATCTCCCGCCCCTTTACTCCATCCTTCACCTACCCTAAATTCTTAAATCAGATTCCCTAAGTAACTCAAAAATCCTCACATATCAGACTAAATTCTGACTATGCATAAAATACAAAATTGCTGTACATATCAAGGATAGACTGTCCATTTTGCAGCAGCATTTCACATTAAAATAAACTCTGTCCTTTCCATAACAGTAATGGAGCAAATATCTATATATCTAACTCTGTCCATTTCATAACAAAAATGCACATATTAAAAAACAAAAACAAACTCTGCCCTTTTCATGACAATAATACACAAATCAGAAACAAAAGTACACTATCCGTTTCATAATAATAAGGCGCAAAAATAAACTGTCATTTCTGAGCAGTAATATGGTTATAAAAAATACACTATGTCCAAATGTAGTCAGAGCCATAGAGTATTCAGTGGCTCCGGATGTAGTTACATGCTGACGCACAGACGCATCATGTCGGTTCACGTCCACATCACGTGGATTTCATGTTGTGTAGCAGGAGTCATGGCCGACAGCGAAACGGACGAGATGCTTCCTAAAACGAACTCCACTTCCATCGTATGGAATTGGTTTGGCTTTTCCACAACCGACAAAGCGTAATCAACAGTAATATGCAGAATTTGCACAGACACGGTTCGCACGTCTGATGGCAACACTACGAACCTGTTCAATCACCTGAAGAGACTGCATCCTAAACAGAAGGCTGAGAGCCAAACTGCTAGAAGACGAGCCACACCGCAGCCAGAGGCAACAGGTAGCGTTAAACAAACGCAAACGCCAGCATTTATTAAAGAGTAGCAGATGGTTAGAAAGGTAACAGAAGCAGTGACTTTTTACCTGGCAAAAAAATATGCAGATTAGTCTCAAAGATCAATTTAAGGAAGAGTGATAAAATCGAGATTGTGATTTTTTTTTTTAATTGTGATATTTTTGCCATATCACCCACCCCTACCTTCAACACTCAGAACAGTTGACAGTAGAAGTAAAAAGTTCGATGATAATAATAATAATAATAATAATAATAATAATAATAATAATAATAATAATAATAATAATGTGAGTGTTGCTACTGTGTGCGTGTTCTGAAAGTGGACTGTTTGCGCTTAGATTTTACTGTAGTAACTGTATTAAAAAAAGTCCACTAATGCAGCTTTAATATATGGATATGTAGCACATGCACTGCAGGGGCCCCGGTTGACTACTGTAAAACTCTAATAAGCTGTTCCTGTCATTTCTCACGCTGAGACTATTTATTGTACGTGTATATCTTTCCTCATGACCACGTCGTTATTTAATGGAGACACTGGCTGTGAGATTAAAGGCTTTAACAAAGATCTTTGCAAATAACTCACATGTGCACCAGCACATCCAGTGTATTCATCTGAACACATCTGGGGCCTGAGGGAAGCAGGAGAGGATAACCAGTGAACAAATACAGATGATTAACATTGATGGACAGATGAAAGGGCAGAGGAATTAAAGGATGAAAGCATGGCAGGATGACAGGGACATGAGACCAATGGCACAAAGCCACTATACTGAAAGATGTCAAGATGATACGTGCGAGAGATTGTACAGCGGCAACGATTTTCAATTTGCCGTGTTTTGTTGTGTTATATTTAACCTGCGACGCGTGTGTTTGCTGGTACAGATTTGATCTCATTTGATGCTGCATGATATTAGTAGCATGATATATTATCGTGCATGTGTGTGTAGGTTTGTAAAACCCTGTTCACAGTCCTTGATGTGTGAAAGCTCCTGTCAGCATCCATGACAGATTAGCTCATCAGCCACCACAAAAGAAGAAACTGAGCAGTCTGCAGAAACACAATCACATTCAAGGCTGCCGTATACAGTATGTGTGCATGCATAAGCCTGCGCACTTTAATCACATTATGGAATCTCATACAATATGTGATGAATCATATCAAGTGGTATTAGAGCAGAAGGAAATTACACTAAGTACTTTTTAAAGCGTTGTGCTTCTGAATTTACATTTTTGGCTGAAACTCTGACAAAATCAAAGTTATTTTCACACTGGTTTGTATTACAGTGAAAAACTGTTTTAAAAAAAAAAAGAATAAATGCAAATCAGGGCTGTGAGAGATGATATATGGTGTGTGATGAATCACACTATTTATGGCAATATTTTGTGTTGCTCCGTACAGCACAGATGCAGGTGGTGTTTTGCTTGCGTGAACCTTACTTGCTAGAGTTCAACAGTTTAGAAAGTGTTCCCTGTTTACAATTGGTATTTTATAGACCTTTTTGCTTGCAATAATCCAAATTGTTCCAAGGTTAAAGAGCATATAGTGCACTATTCACCTTTCAGATTTCTATACTGTACATTTCTACAAAGCTTTCAAAACAAAAAAAATAACATGCTGCGCACTTTTAATACCCCTTGGCCAAATATAGTGTAAGATTCTGTTGAAAGTTACTGCACTATTATTTACATCAGACTGTCTATGTGTAAAACTTATTACATACATATTTAGATTTGAAAGCAGTATTATAAATGCACAAGGCCATTTGATCTTGAAAAAGTAGGTCAAGATCATCTGTTTTCAATAGGCTTCTGCTCCATGCCAAGATTATTCCACAGTATAAATTTGGTGCAGATATCTCAATGTGTTCTTCAGATAATGTGATTATGTCGTTGAATGGACAGATGACAAAACAGTTACAATACCCCCCGGCAAAAAGGAAAGGGTAAAAAGGAAAAAAAGGAAATGTAATTATCTTTTACTTGTCACATATATAAATCAATTATAATAATAGGTAAGTCTTCTAATCTGGCCATTATATAGTTATATTGTATAAGATATTCATTAATTGAATTAAAAAAAAAGGCTACATCAGGTTTGCACAGCAGTCAGTAAATGCATCATAAAAAAAAAAAAAATTATAAAATAAACAGGTGGGTTTTTCATGGTATAGGTTCAGTGTCTAACAATTAGTGGCCACAGTTCAGATTGCAGCCAATTGACTTCCCCTTCACCCTACCCTACGGTGGCCATGGAAACAGAACAAAGCCCTCGATAGACTAAGAGTTTGGTTTTTCCATTCTACAGGATATTAACTCAAATGTTGCATGTGATGGTAATGCACCGTAATGCCCGATGCCGTTCTGTCATCGAAAGGTACAGGCAAACTGCTCAGTCATCTGATGAAACACGATGCTCCTTGTTTTCAGGTAATTTCACACTAATAAACGCATACATATGGATATTAAATTGAATTACTGGATCCTGCTGATAATAAATTAAAAGTAAATATATTTAACTTTGTTGCCGAAAACCTGCTTCGCGCAAGTTTGAAACCTTCAGAACGCTGCCCATATCTTCCCATATGTGTTCAAATAAAAAAAGGTGACATATGCTGGCCCATATTCCTTAAATCCAGCCCAGGATCAGTGTGTATGTTTGAGCTGATTCCACGCAAATGATGTGTTTTCCCTTTTCATAAAAGGGGATTAGCAGCTCAGTTTAGTCTCTTGCACTTGGCATGTTGCATAAATGATTCATAAAAGCATATCAGTGCACAATAACAGTGGGACCACCTGCTTAGGGCCTCTGCGCTGGCGGTCATTCAAGTCCAGCGTAGCAAAGTGAAATCATGTCACAGACAGGTCTTTTCTGAATCAGTGGTCTGTCTTTTAAAGGATATTTCCGCTTTATCACAGTTTAGCAGAGGCCGCCACAGGGGACATTGAAGTTACGTCTATTGTATTACATATACACTGATGGCTAAAGGTCGTATAACACCTATTTTCTTTAAGGGAATTACCTACACTTCTAAAGGTTATAAATGTTCTGTCTCCTTTTTAATTGCTTTTTCTCACAATTATGATAGCAATACACGGCTTCCCACAATGCAGTTTTGTACAGATAATGATTCTGTCTGTCTCGTAACAGTCTGTTCTGCTTTTATACAGACAGAAGGTTTGTAAGTAATCAACAAACGCCAGGACACCTGCAGGAACTGTCTGCACAAACTCAGAAGGTTTAATCTACTTCCACTGCTGTAGAAAAGTTCAAATTTGAAAATGTAATTATTAAGACCAAAACTTGAAAAATAACGCAACTTTTCCGCCACATCGGAAGCAAATGAAATCTTGAAAAGCTGATGTAAACACTTCAAACAGATAACCTGATTGTTGTTGATTACTTAGAGAGCTGTCTGTGCGTTTCAACAGACTGTTACTACACTCGGTGAAACCTTAACTGGACAATATTGAATTGTGTATTGCTATCAAAGTATCAACAATGACTGACCATCCTAAGCCTTAAAAGTGTCGGGAAAATGGAGGTAAATTAAAGCTTTTCAACCATAGCAGCTTCTATAGTCGCTGTCAGTGTTGTAATGACTACAACAAAAGAAAAAAAGAAAACAATTTTAAGAAAGTGTTAAAATAAGATAAAATAAGAACATTTAGTGCATGGATTTAAACGTCCATTTGAAATTGTTACTAATGCTTCACTTTAAGGGTGTAGGTGCATTATGTCGCAACTTGCAAAATTTACCTACTTTTGTCTGTGGTTGCTACAAAATGCAGGAGCTGCAGTTTTAGCAACTGTAGAAGTTGCATTTTGAATGAGCTGAAGCTTCTTGATGGATTGAAGAGCCATGTCTAAAGAAAACTGCAGCAGCAGAGGATGAAGAGCTCACTTTTTTTTTTTTTAAACTTAAGTAAAAGCACGGATGCAGGGGCAAACAAATTTACTCAAGTAAAAGTTAAAGTATCCAGGAAAAAATCTACTTAAGTAAAAGTGCAAAAGTACTCATTTTAAAATGTACTTTAAAAGTAAAAAGTAAAAGTATGCGATCCAGATCCAACCATTATACTTAAGTAAATATTGGTTAAAAGTGATGGAATTAGATGTTTGGTAAATACACAAGAAAGAACCAGCGTATTAAATGACAGCTCAACTTATTTATTACTAAACACTGTAAACAGAAGCAGAACAAGCTCTGGTCTCAAACTGTAAAGAGGACCCACAATAAACAGAATTTTCTGGAACAGTAATCAGCCCAACACACCAGACATTTTTAAATCTGAATATTACCAGTATTCATGATTCAACTTCAAAAGGAGTTGATTTTCAAAGTTTTTTGAACTGAGTCGCGCTCTTGGGAGAGACGATCAATCCAGCCGAACCTCTGCAGCTTGATTACAGTGATGCGTACAGTTGCACAGCGCTTTATGTGCACGGTAAAACAATCCATTTACAAAAACAAGAAGAAAAATAAAAAGTAGTGTGTAATGCAAACACAATTTAAAAAGTAGTGGACTAAAAAGCACAGATTCTCGCTCTAAAATGTAGTGAAGTAAAAGTAAAAAGTACCCCTCCATAAATGTACTTAAGTGAAGTACAGATGCATAAAAAATGTACTTAAGTAGAGTAATGAAGTACTTTTACTTTGTTTACATTCCACCACTGTTTTGCAGTAGTCAGCTCTACTATAAAAACAATAAAATAAAAGCACAAACATGACTTTTTGCTAGTTGTCTTTTGACAAGAAGAATATATTTTCAAGATAAATAAAGAAATAAAGCTTCTACGGTTAGTGCTTTTATGTAGCTATGTGCATAACATGAACTGATTTTAATTACTTAGCCTGTATCACAAAATGTAATCACTGTTTATAAAACCTGAGAACATTTCTGCTATATTGTCTTAAAGATGCAAGCTGCAGAATGCAAAAACAGTCCCCGGTTAAAACAGTGACTTTTATCATCTAAGAGATGGTGGTGGTGTTCTTCTGTTGAATTGTTGAATAGTTAATGCAGAATCTAATATACACTTTTCCCTAACACCGCAGTAGTTGTCTGTTCTCTTCTGTCTGGTCTGTCTGTCATTTCCGAGAGCCCCTGCTGGCTCAGGTGAAGTAATAATTAGCAGCTTCTCCACATATCCTCAGCTGCTACTGTAAAATTAATCAGATGATTGCTCAGGAAATTGCCTGTTCTTAAACTAGCTTTTCTGTCATTCTTGTTTTTTTTTTTTTTCCTTCTCCTTCACAAGAAAGCCTGCAACGAGGCTGTTTAGATGTGTGGTTGTTTCATACCACTGCAGACTGCTAAAGTATCTGCATTTGTGAAGTACAGAGGGCAACAGAACTCATATAAAAGGGTTTATGTTTTCTATAATTCTTTCGTATTAGCTGAGAGAAATGTTCATAAAGTAGTTGTTCTCTGTACATGCATTTTTAGTTGTTAAACAGGCAGAAGGATTGCATTTTCTGTAGCACGCAGGTTGGAAAACAATAAACTTCAAGACACTTAATGGTTATATACCTCTATTTGTTAAAAAAGCTGTCTTTCTGAAGGTGATTTCTGTTGGGATTTGCAGATGTTTATGTCTAACAGGCACCGAAGATAGTGCAGAAAAGCAGAAAAGGTTTCAATAGTCGTCAATAAATCAATATTTTTAATATTCTTATGAATGCATTCATATCCATACTAGCGAAAGGCAAATGTTGGTCTGACTTTGGTGATGATGACAATATAATCTAATGGCAGGTATTTGCTGCTGGCCTTTTATGGCGGCTTTATGTTTTTCTGACTTCCTGTGTGACTTAAATAGCCATTAGTTTGATGTTTTTCTGTCTTCCCATGCAACTTTAATACCTCAACACACACATTTCCCAATTTTCTTGCCCAATGTGCAATGCAGCAGCAACAACAACACACTTTTAATCTATTATTACAAGCTGAGAGGTCTAACAAGTCTGAGCAGGCTGCGCAGTTTTATTAGTTGGTGGTTATTAGTTTCATGTTGGTTTAGTTTTGTTACAGCGTGATTAATTCACATTTTCCTACAACACATATTTAACCCTATAACGCCAAATGTATCATATTTCATACATGAGTTTTGAAGCCCTCTACATGATCAGTGTGATTTTTATTTTTATTTTTTTTTGGAAAACCCTGATTTATACAATTAGATACATGCAATAGACGGATAATCCACCAGGGGGGAGGAATTCTTTCACCAGAGGCCTTTCCAGTGACATTATAAGACTGTCATTAATGAGGAAGGAGGCAGAACTTTGGCCATTTTGTAAAGGAATTACCAATTTGTTAGACATTGTGTTATATTATGTTTTTGTTTGTTCAAAAATAATAATATTTGAGCATTGAGACCCGATGTATCAAATGTGATACAAAATTGAAAATCATACAAGGAAATTGATATTTGAAAAAAAATGTTTTGGTTGTTCAGAAGGACCAATAAAGGCTCCGGTTTCAAAGAACTGGAATTTTCTGTCAATAATTTAATGGTTCAGGCTTTACAGGGTTAAAACCGAGGGTAAAGTTAATGCAACTTTATAAAAGTATCATTAACTTCATATATCTGTCAATTTTTAGTGACAAAATCATGCTTGAGACTCCCTGAGGACCAGCAGAACTCCCTGTGCATATCATTTTTGACACGCAGCCATGAGCTGCACATCACAGCTGCAGTAGAATCGACTGTATTGGTGAGTGGGCCTCAGTTTTATAAGAAGTGCATTCCCTCCACATAGCACATTTCGCATTATTTCCTGAACAATAAGAGCGCGTACCTGACCGGCCTTGGTCTTCTCACAGACAAAGGTTTCGTACACCGTAGCAAAGGTGGGAGCGTTGTCGTTGATGTCCAGCAGGCGGATGTAGACAGGAACATGACTGCTCTGACGGGGATTATCTGGAGAAACAGATAAAAGAAAGGAGTCAAACTGGGGGGAACTTAACACCCGGCTCCACTTTCACACTTGTCCATATTTTCACACTGCGAGGAACTGCGCAATCTCAACTCCTTTCCTGATCGCTCCCATTGAGCACCCAGTAGCAGCTGAGGCTCACCGCTTCACTTCAGAATGTGTTGAGCTTGTCTTCAGAAATCAAAACATTCAAAGTAAGAATCTGAAAGGTGAAAAGTACATTTTGAAAGGATAAACTCTGGTTTTAATGGGATTTTTTTCACTCTTTTCAGAGTTCAGTGCACTCTTTTTTTTTTACAGATTCAACACTCACTTTTCAGACTTTCGACTACGCTTTTTCAGTTTTGCATTTACTTTCGATGGTGTTTAAACAGCGAAATGATCCGGAACTAAAAAAAAAAAAAAAAAAAGAAAGAAAGAAAGCGCGGTTCAGAAGCTCCCAAACGTAAGCCAATCAAATAATGGAGATCATCTAATCGTTTCCAATTTTTATTGCAAAAAGAGTGCGGTGAAAGAAAAGTTTGAGTTGAACGACTGCAGAGAAAGTCCCACCACGCTGCAAACTTTATAAGAGTGTAATGATCATTTCAGGCTTTACAATTAAGAATATTTCAGTCCTATTTTTCAGTTTACGCTTCTTTCAAATCTAACTTTCTACCTATCAAATTCTTATTTTTATCTTTGGATCTGAGGGTAACATCGCCTCAAACTTAAGGGCACCTTGTTAGCGGCTGATGAAAGAAACATGTTTTCTGTCTGGTTGCGAGCTGTCTCTTTAACTTTAGAGCCAACACTCAAATCATGCAAATACAGATGCCAAAGTGAAAAGCATGACTGGAAACAAAACACATTTCAAGATAGAAAACAAAAATACTCATGTCATGTTTTTAAGCCCATGTCCAATAGTTGGCTTAGAGAGTCCGATAATTTTCACAGCATGCCACAGCTGAGGCCAGGAAACCAATTATGCTTCAATTTCACACTTGTTTCTGAGTCTAATTGTTTATGGAAGCTGAGGCTGTGTGATGTTAATGAAACCCGAAACAAACCCCAAAAAAAATCTAAAAGGAGAAAATATTAAATCAGAGCTTAATCATACTTTTGGGACTGTTTTAATGTATTTAGATTTCTTCTGTTACATGCTTTAATCTTCGGTCCCACAGTTTTATTTGGTAAAACACAAACCCATAGTTACAGATTGGTAATGATAGTTGTGTGTGTGTGTGTGTATGTGTGTGTGTGTGTAGCCTAGTTCTGCTCTCTACATTCAATTTCAATGTTGAGCATGACTTCACATCAAATAAAATAGTCCCAGAGGTGCTTGAGGTTTGATTAATGCCTCTTTCCTGTTCTACAAACACAGTGAACAGAATAAGAGTTTTAACTGAGAGTGTGCATTTATGGGATGGGTTTGAGAAAAGATAAACAGGTTGTTATCGGTGAAATGACGGGTCGACCCAGCATTCGGATTTAACAGAAGGGTCCGATCAAGCGGTGACACGTGGACACGTTTCATATTCAACGGTCTATGTCATGTAAGCAGAGTAACTTATATGCATGGATTGTACATATTTGCGTAGGTATGTATAAGCACTTTAACATTATGTACAACAAAATTTGGGAGATAAAATATTCAGGTGAAAAATGTCAAATTACTGCTCGGTAGTACGTGGACTTGAAACGGATATCAATTTTTTACGCTTTAACGTTCAAAACATGCCGTTCTTGACAGAAATTCATATCAAGTAGGACAAAACCTTTTAGATATGATGTTCAACTATGATAAAAATAAATTCTGGGGTAAAATATTGGAAAGTTTCTGTTTTATTAACATGAAAATTTTGTAAGACGTGAACAGGTTGCCATAGTAACACGTCTTTACCGGTCCATGCATCACCAAAAATGCATCAAAAGATCATTACTTTCTAAAAGTTTCACTCAAATATTTGAATTATAAGTAATTTGAAAATTAAATTTGGGTATTTTTGTGATAACATGTGGACAGGACCTTTTAAGCAACTCGCAAATGTTCAAACTCTGGATCAAACTCTGATAAAAACGGATTAAAAATTGTTCACAGATAGAGAGAGTGGTTATTATAAACTAAATATGAAACATTTCACTGAAACAAATCTGAAATAAATGTGCATTTCATATTGTGGAGTGGGTTAGTGGAATAGAATGGAAGAAAATATCAAACAGTGTGAAAACATCATGACATTTAAGATATATCAAAACCTTACTTTCTGGCTAGGTTGTAAAATAGTCAAATATTTTTACTTATTCATTCATTTGTGTATTTAAATCTTTTTTTTTTCTTAATTGGATTTACAGTGTGGTAATACATGTGGCCAGATCTAAGTTAAAAGGATGTTCTTGTAAGTGGCAATATCCTGGAACTTTATAAGAATAAACGTCACCTAGCCTCTGTTCATAGTAACGCTTACTTCTGATAGCAACACGTGGACGACTCTTCACCATTGTATGCATCACCCAAAGTTTATCAAAAGATCATTACTTTCTGAAAGTTTCACTCAAATATCTGTATTATAAGTAACTTGAAAATTACAAATGTGTATTTTTGTGGTAACATGTGGACAGGGCTTTTTAAGTAACTCACAAATATTCAAACTCATAAATATCACTAATATTCACAAAATAATGAAAATCTAATACTTGAAACTTAACTGTCGTCTATATAATGAACAGACTGGATACATTTTAGAACATAATTTTTAGCATCACACTCGAGCTGTGGCCACGGTGTAAAAAGTACAATCAATAAAATCGGCTGTGACTTTTTTCTACAAGTGGCATTTTAAAAAGGATAACAGTTCCATAAAATAGAGATATTTTGCAAAAAAAAAAAAAAAAAAGAGCCCACTTGATAAATGATGTGTGTAAATGTACTTTTTTATGTTGACGTTCACTTTCGCTTGATCGGAGCCAGTAGTAAATTTACCAGCCTTTAGCCACGTCGCAGTTGTAAATGCGAGTCTTTTCTCAGTCTGCTGTCTTGCCTGGTTAAATAAAAGTTAAATAAATGAAATAAATAAACTTTACCAGCAACGAAAACAAAAATGAGCTGTTTAATTGGATTGGCAGTTTGAAAGATTTACATATCTGCATTTTAAAGTGTAACATATGGCACTTTTCCATTGTGTTTGCAGTATATGTGATGCTGCTGCTGTGAAATCTGTAATGTAAACAATGCCGATTCATGAAGCCCACAAACATCCATTTAATGTATATGGACTTTTTGATGCTTACTGCATGAAGTAGCTTTTCTAATGGGGACGCATCCCGTCTGTGCAATCACTGCAGTTCTAAATGTTTATGCCATCAATTATTTTGCTAATATTTGCCGATTACTGAATACAACTCTACTCAGCAGGACACAGCCTCTCAGCTAAACAAATGCACCCATTAATACAGGGCTGAGGGGGTGGGGATGTGACCATTCTTGCATTGCTCCGAAGCATAAAATATACACACGTTACCAAATCACAACGTGTTAATCACTAGAAACATTGTCTCATGGGTGTAGTTCAGATGGATATTCAACAGCCAGTCTCTTATACGCTATATGGATAAAAATACCAGGATACACCTGCTGCTTGTAGAACTTCTAAGAACTAAAAATGTTCACGGAAGCTGTTGTTGATAATAAATGCAGTAAATGTCAAATCAATATTACTTTTAAGTTTAAAATGTGACTTTTCCTCCTGAGTGAGCGCTGCAGACACCGGTGACATAAAATTATTATTTATGGACAAACTGTGGCACATATTTTAGAAATCTAGAGGTAGAATATGCAAAAAAAAAAAAAAAAAAGTGAACACTGGGTCAAATAAGTAAAAACAAAAAAGTAAGTGTAGATAACAATGTAAACAAAAGTAACTCTAACGATACAACACAAAGATTTACTGCAATGATACTTAACCTCCTGAGACCCAGAAAAGTAGACGTTTTGGTCTTTTTACATTAAATAACTGCCTTGATTGGAAACAACATGATGCATCAGTTTTTTTCAGATACATTTCTTGCTTTTTTATGGAATATCATTAGTGGTGGACAGCGTTTTTTTTTTTTTTTTATTAGTAAAGACGTGAAACTCTTGTCCCCTACAGGGGATTAAAAATGCATTTCTTGGTCTAATTTAAAATTCTATTACGACATTTAACAGTATTTTTTTGTTTGTTTGTTTTTAGCCTAGCCCCCTGTGAGCAATAAATACCTGAATACTTCCGTCCATATAGATTGTTTAAGTACAGTGAAGAAGTTCAATACAATGTATTATATCTGTTTTATGTTGAGAGGATATTCTCACTACACTGATATGTATGAGAGTGGTTACTTACTCCCACTTACGCCTGACAAACTTTTTGCTGTTGGATGTCACACCTGCAATCTATGAGTATAAATTAGTGTCTTCCTCTTTCTTTGTAACACCTTGAAGAAGACTCATGCTGACACGTGTTGGTGTGTTTTTAACTCCAGCCCCAAAGACTCAATCTACAGACCCTCATGAAATAAAGGCTTCTTACAATTTCTAATTTTTCCATCCAAGTGAGTGCTTGGATTTTTGTCTTTTTTTTGCACCGACATGTACGTTTCCAGTGAATAACATGCACACACCTTGGCTAAGACACTATTTTTTACACAGGAACATGGTGTTGAATACTGGATTTTAGTACATTTAATTCAACATTTCCAAGATCATTGACCTAAAACTCCAAAGTTCTTGTAGCTAATTACAAACGTGCTCTGCTAATGTAAAAACTGCAGTTTTCAGAACCTTCTCTCCTCTATATGCTGTGCACTTGTATCACAGCTACAGAAAGAGAGCCATCCACAAACTAGCAGTTGCTTATAACGACTCAGATGACAAGTCAGATGTTTGTGGATTGTGGTGTTCGATGCTGCGCAGCTGCATTTTTACGGGTAGGCAAGGGGTATTGTTTTTGGTTCAGTTTGTTTGTTTGTTTGTTAGCACTCTAGCATAAAACTGTTGGTTGAATTCATACCAAATTGGGTTTATAGACTGGCAGTGACCCAATACATTTTGGGAAAAGTAGGTCAAAGTTCAAATTTTTTATGAATTTTTAAAATCTTTTTTCTTCTCCCATTTACTTACAATGGGTGAAATTTCACATTACTATAAAAACATCAATTTTGTTTCAATTTACTTCAAACTTGGCACATATATAGAGGTGACTGATATATTGACATCAGCACATGCATAGACATGACAAAATCCGCTGGATTGATGCCAAAATAAGCTATGATACGTGCAAGGGGCAGGGTTTGTTGTGCCTGGAACCACTTGTATTTATTCATTCATGTGCAGAGTTACAAAATTATTAAGCTCAATTGTACAAGCCCTGGTCTGTCCCAAAATTAGTTCTGTGAGGTTTAATTCTTGGAATTAAGAGAGAGCAATTATCATTTCAGAGATCTTTACATTTGTGAATGGATTAAAGTGAGGACCAATATGAAGTCTAGATGGACTGGGGTGTGGGTGTGAAATTATGGAATGGACCTGATGATGAATTTAAGTTAATCATTCCTTCAGCAAAGTTAAAGAGAGGAGGAAGGAAGGGAAAGAAAGGGAGAGACAAAGAAAGGTGAGAGAAAAAAGAAAGAAGAAGGAAGGGGAAGGAAAAGGAAGAAGAAAAGAAAAAAAAAAGATGCCTTAGTTTAAACTATTTAGGAATATTGAATTGAGATGGTAGATATGTTTTTTTTGTTTTGTTTTTTTGTCTCTGTTCATGCAGTGAATGCTTGATGCTGTACACATTTACTGTAATTTGATGTAAGCAGTGCATACGGTGAACAGGACAGGCAAAAAAATAAGCTTTTGCTTCTAGCCTATTCCTTTTTCGTTTTTTCTGTTATTGGGATTGTTGTGCTGAGTGCGATGATTGATGTACAAACCAAAAATAAATTCATTCATTCATTCAAAATGTCGTCTCACTGGTGATCACGCCTTTATGTATAAGGCGACATATGGATTCATACAATTTTTTTTTTTTTTGTTTTATCTTAACCTATGGACCAAGTTTTTTTATCCTCAATAAAGATTGAATGAATGCATGAATAAAAACTGTTGTTATTGCAAAAAAAAAAAAAAGTAGCTGGACTTCAATTATCAGCCACTGGAGACACCACCGGAGAGTCATTTCACCTTAATATTTGGTGAAGTGACCCTTTAACACGCCCCATTCGACTGGCCATAGATACTATATTTAGAGCTGTATATTTCATTCAGTCTTTCCATTGATTTCCCCACTGTGATAAATGACTGTGACTGACATTAGGGTAGCAGACACTCTGTCTGGCTCCATACGTTTCAGCTCTACATCAATATGTCACATCATCACTGCAAACAGTCCGATCCCTGCTGGACTTACTGAACTCGGTGGCGATGACTGAAATATTATGCCAGGCCGTCTCCTCTCTGTCCAGGCTTCTGAGCAGGAAGATAGACCCGTTCCCAGGATGAACGTTGAACAGGCGGTCCATGTCAGTGCGTCGGTCGATCGAGTACCTGTAACGGGCGAGACAGTGAGAAGGTGAGAAAGGGCTAAGTTAAGCCAGTGGGTGGGATGAACTACAGTGGCCCTTGTATCTGTGCAGCCCCATCAGGGAGCATCTGAGAGTGAGGAGAATAATTGATTTCTCTGGGTCTGTGATGGGAAGAGCACATGCTGATAGAGCCCAATCAGGCGTAATGCGGTGCACTGTGGAGTCATTGCTGATATTTTAAATCTTCAGGCACAGTTTGAGCTCAGACGCACAGAATAACTTTGTGTCTAAATTGCACTCTGAATCTGTTTTGTTGCTTCCCACAGGATCTTGTAGCTATGATGTGCCATTAGCCCACACAACCTCAGAAATGTCCAATTCAACGTACGGCTACAGTGTGTCCGTGGAGGCCAGTCGACATATAAGCATAAACATGAAACAGCCATTACCGCAAGATGGAAGTTTAAGTCTGATGTGGTATAGATTGTGTATCAGCTGCACAACAAATAAATAACATAGTGTCTCTCATACCCTTTTTAACCTCACCCTGATGGAGATTTGAAAGAGGTGAATTTACATTTACTGATAAATGTAAATTAACCTTAAATTAAAATAACTGGAGCAAAGAAATGGCATTTAGTCTTTAAAAAACATTTTACGTTAATCACTTCCAGGCCAATGAAATTTAAAAAAAAGTTTTTTCTTGAATTTTGAATATAAAAAAAAAAGTAAAAAAGTAAAAAAAAAAAAAAAAAAAAAAAATCTAAAAGGAGCAGGATGAAGTACAACTTTTTGATCCTCAGGTTGGAAAATCTGAAAATAAGGGTACTCCTGGTGAGTTTCAGAGATCAGTCACATGCACACAAAAAAAAACGCAGACTCAGAGAAAATACATTCTCTGCGTGCGTGTTAGTATCTGACTATAGTTCCTATAAGGGGGGTACTGATCCATTTTTCCATCCAGAATTACCTTTTAACTTCTTTTCTTTTCAATATCTCCTCAATGGGATTTTATGTAGAAGCCTTGTCATTAAGTACATGCTAATTTATGCTTAACAATTTCATTTATATAGTTAAGAAATGCAAGTCTTTGAGTCTGCTTACAATAGGAACCAGATCAATACACTGACGCCATCATTGAGCATCTGTGGTCCTTATCGTGGAGAAGTGGCCAGTCTTATGTGTGACTCAAACCAGCACGGACTTCAAAGAGTTTGTTTTGGCACAAGACGACATGCTGCTGAATTCATCCCCAAATCACCCACCATCCCCAAAGAGTAAAATTGTAAAAATAAGTTTTCTGTGATCTGTGAGTTTTTTTTCTTTGTGTTTTGCCATTTCTTGCTGAAAGGCAAGAAGTTTCATAGCAAAGCTGAACACACCTTTAGGAGCGATGTTTTTTTTCTTTTTTTCCGCTTCTTTTTATTACGCTAAACTTCACACGACATACAATCTTTGAGGTTGGACAAAAAAGGACAAACTGCATGCAAAAGCCAACCTTGATATTCTAACAACCAACATCACATAATTGTGCTGCTCTGTAAGCCGCTGCATTCAGCCTTCTCCTTCTATTCAGTCTTACTGTAGCCTGTTCACCACATCATAGCTACTTGAAAACCTCTTCCTACCGTCTGTGGACTGCTCACAGAGCATTCTCTATTTTTGAACTAGTTGCTGAATGCAGCTATTCACAGCTTCACAGCACTCCGTGGATAATAGAACTGAGATGCCTTTGCTTCTGTCTTTTTCTCCTGCCTGTCAAAGTGGAGGCAAACTGCTCTGTGAACAGGAACTGCATATTGTACTCCATATGAACATCTTCAGCGCCTGGATCAAGGCTGGTTTCACTATCCTCTCAGTCAGCTCAAAATATAACATCAAAAAGCTATCAGCTTGTAATGATGTTCCATTCAATCTTAATTACTGTTTTCCGTAAAGAGCTATACCAATCTATTAAAAAAGAAAACACTGCCGCAGTACATTCAGGCTTGATCATAATTAGAATGCACTCAACAGTAAAATAATAGTTCTCTGTCACAATGTGACTAGATGATACAGTCACATACACAAATGCACAAACACAGAAATAATTGGAATTGTGTGTGTATGTGTGAGGCCCCTTGTGACACATCATTTCAAGAGCACTCCATGCTTCCATGCTTGTTTTAATTGGAAGATGTTCCTCATCAGTTGGCCTGCTTTAAATATAAAGAAATAGGGGCACCAACAGCACTAAGTCCTGCCTGCAGCATTTCATCTCCAGTCAGTTTAATACTCTTTTCCATCTATTCATACATCTATACATCCATCATGAATGCGTCTTTTCATAATATTCACACTTCTCTACGTTTACCCTGCAGTGTTTTAAATGCATATGAAATCCTCCTGTGTTGTCTGACTGTTGTGTGGTACAGCTGCCCTCAGAGATTAGGAAAGTTCCAACTTATCTTTACAGTCTTGTACTTTCTGATCAATACACATTGCAACCCTGCAAATTACTAAAGGCTCTGGGCGTTTACTTTGAAGACATCAGAAAATCCACAGGATGTATTGATGTCATTTGATTAATGGACAATTACTAACAGGAGAAGCAATGGAGCCGAAACTACCCGAGCATCAATAACAATAACAGTGCTGTGCCCAGGCAGAGGCTTTATATATATACAGCCTGTAGGTGCAGGCTTGTTTTATAATGGTGTAATACTCAGCAGTTTCCACACACACACACACGCACACCCACACCCACCCACACACACACATGCACACACACAGTCTATGAGTCCACAGACTGTTTATCTGAACACTGATCTCTATACCACATATCTTTTACCCCACTTCACAGCCCTCTTCTTACTTCTCTCATTTCAAACTTTTATCAGAGCTCCTTACAAGCATTTGGAGCACTGAGGTGGTATGTGGAGTCAAATTTAATCCAACTTCAGTGTACTTCTGAAACTTTTAGAATAGCGGAGGAGAAATTGCAGATATGCAAATTCTGAAATAAAACAGCCCTACGCTGGAGAACAGACTTCCTGTTTTCTAAAGTAAAGAACAAGTGAAATCACAATTAGTCATCTTTTTTTACAGTCAAATATCCTGTCAAAGCTATTTTAAATGTATGATTTACCACTTTTAACTAATAAAAGGAAGAAAAGAGGGTCTTTGAGGAAAAAATTGGAAATGCTTCTTTTCACTTAAACCCCAGAGTGGGTGTGTCATGTTCAATTAGTCATGCATAGCGAGACTTATCTCCACACTTCTTTTCAGTGCAGCGCTGGAGAAAGGTCTGGTTCAACCCATTATCATTCTGGGAGATGGGAAAAATATTTTGGACTGTTTGGGGGTTTTTTTTGTTCTTTTTTATTTTTTTAATCAATTACAATCATCTTGGGTGGCACTAAATACAGGACGGAGCTTTCGCAAAGACTATTAGGTATTTATTTTAGTAGAACAACTGCACGTAAGGAGGCGAGGCTTGGCATTAAAATTGCTTAATTTCTTCCAAAAGAAAATGAACCAAGCCAGCCTGCCTCATTCCACTGTCCAAATCTTAATCAAAACATGGCATTTTCAGAGTACAGTTTGTTAGCTCAGAGAGGTTATTGCTATTTCTAGTGGCAAGATGGACAGTAACATCCAAAGAGCAGAGGGAGGAGAGTGAGCCAACGTCAGGCTTATACCAACAAACTACTTCAGACTATGTTCAGTTAACAAGGCACAAAGAGCCCAAGCAGACAAACTTGTTAGCATCAGCAGCAAAAGACAGGCAGTCAGCACTGATGTTACAGAATAAATATGCAGGTGGATGCTCCGCTTCACTGAAGAGACTGAGCTTTGTGTCCTGAGGTGGAAGTAGAGGTTCAGGTTTGCAGTTGTTTAGTTAAATTTAGGCACCGAAATAAAAAGTTAAGTTTGGTAAAAGTCACAGTTTCCACAAGATCTTCCTGCAATAAATTCCTGAGGGAAAACTTATGCTCATCCTTCTAATGTGCATCCTATATGTCACACTTGATGCTCCTGGTTCTGGAATCCGGAAATGTTTAAAAGCAGCTGCTGAAAAATCCAAAGTTATAAATATAAAGGTTTTCAAGGCAGAGCAGAGAAGGGATGATTCAAAGGTGGGATAGAGTAGTTAGCGCTATCTGGAAAAACCGTGTAATTTCAGTTTGACTGCTGGCTATGAAGTACATAGTTGATTGGAACAAGAAAAAAACTGTGACTCAGCAGGAGGTGGGTGCTAATTCACCTTTTTTGTCCAGATTAATTTAAATCCAGCTGTCTGGAGGGCAGGGGCAGGAAACGCTCACGTTGAGGGTTTTTTCCAGGCTTAAATAAGGCAAAGGTTTTACCTCAGCTGACCTATTAAGCCTTGAATTTTTTTCTAAATTGCAAAGAAAAAAAAAAAAAAGAAGAAATTGTAAACATGCAACAGGTCCTATCTGCCTACCCTGCAGTGAGAAGCACCTGCTATGACAGAGATAATCTGGCTTCTCTATAGCTGGAAAAATGAGGGTGATTTAGTGGTTTGAATAATAAATGTGCTGTGTTGACAAAGCAGTACCCCTTCCATCCAGAAGATTAACTTAAGTATAGCTGAAAAGATGCTGTAGTCTATAAATGGAGGCTCAAGCTTGGTTTTGCAATTTTCTCAGTCCAGTCCAGCACACAGGAAATGTATTTTAAAGCTGAAATTGTCGTATGTTATGTGTAATCAGTGCATCGGCTTCACCATATACATTGTGAACTAGATGCTCTCCTGTTATGATGTTTTCAACCTATTTTAAGGTATCTGATAAAAGTACAGTATTGGATTATATTTTTCTCTTACTTGACTGGGCTACGAGTTCCATCAGGATCCACGGCACTGACTGAACCCACGGCGGCGCCCAGTGCAGCGTCTTCCTTCACCTCCATCAGATAGCTGGCTTTGTCGAACAGGGGTGGCTCATCCACGTCCTCCACGCTGATCCGAACTGTGGCCATGTCTTTGGACCCTGTGGACATGAAGCGGGGGTCCACCTGGGTGTTCTGGACCTGGATCTCCACTGTGTACGACTGTTTCCGTTCGTAATCCAAAGGCTGAAGAAGAAGAAGAGCATTAATAGTATAATTTTTTGCCTGAGGTCAGAATTTTGATTTCAGTTTAGTCTTAGTTTGACAGGCGCCTAATCACTTTTATTTTTCATTCACTTATTTATTTTCAGAACTACTTAGCCCTCATGAGGGTCACAGGGCTGGGTTCACCCTGGACCAGTTCATCATAGGACTGACATATACAGACAAACAACCACTCACCCTCATATTCACACTTGGGAGATTTATATTTAGCAATTAACTAATTACAGTGTGTCTCTGGATGGTGGAGGAAGCTGGAGTAAAATAAGAACCCACACAGACCACGGGGAGAACATGAAAACTCCATGATATTAAATAATATTAACATTTTCATGAGGATTTGGTAAATTTCATTATTTAGCTCAGATATTTTGAGGAAACAATTTTCAAAGCTGATTTATGACATAATATGATGAAATATGAACCCATTCTTTATAAACAGTCATATTGTGCAAAGCCATTTTAATAAAAATATTTTTTTTCTTTTTGAAACCACATACACAAATCAAGAGGAAAAACATAAATTTAGCTGAATTTATCTGCAGTTCTACGTATTTTTTGTTCATGTTGCATTGTTCATTAGTTTATATTCCATTGTTGGGTTTTGAAAACTGACTTTTTTTTTTTTTTTCAGTTACTGAAATTAAGCGTTCATTAACTAGAATAACCTTGGCAGCCCACAGTCAATTTAGTCTTTACACACTGTCGGTAGCAGTACGCTTGACAGTGTGCACAACAGTGTATTTACTAATACACAGCATGGCAATGTTCTGAGTTCATTTTTTATTTAATTTGACATCTGAAAAGTTGAGCATCAAAAGCAGAATTTGTGGTATGTGAAAAGACATCTCCTTTCGCTGAGTGTCTGCGTGATAAAAGGCTAAAAAAATAAGAGCAGGTGCTGTTAAAAAGAGATCAAAATGGTATACAACGCAGCTGACAAATTAAGTCTGATGAGAAGTAGTAATTGTTCTGGGGCCAGATAATGTAGATGAAATCCTTGACACCAGCTGTGACAATGCAGCATGACTGTTGTTTCAAGCTCCAGATATACTTTAACGGCTCTACATGTGCTGCTCTGGCTTCCTTGAAGGAATCCAGGATATTGTCCTCATCTAGCATCCTGCTGACAGAATATCATTAGCTCTTTGTTGGAGCTGGCAGACTCTCTTAGGTAGTGTCAGCAGAAGGAACAAAAGAATTTCTAAATATCAATTGTGATTGTACGTCAGTAAACACAGACTCTGCAAGGACACTGTGAATCACTTCTTAAAACCCAGCAGCATAGAAGCACCAGTCCTGTGTAATCGTGGCTGCAGCAAAGGCTAAGGCTGGGGGTTGTGAAGGTAAAGATGAATAAGTTTAATTTGGTTTCTTTCATCTGTCAAGCATGCCCAGGCTTTGCATATTTAATAGTACGTGTAAAACAGACTACGTGGGCAGGATCCTTATGAGTCCAAAGTGTGGGATCTGCTGAATCACTGCTTTAGAGTGAATTTGATTTAACCAGCGCCGTGAGAAAAATATCAAGATAATTAAAAGCTGGTCTCCTTTGCAGGTGGGCAATGGGTTTTACATTATTTACAAAAGAGAATGCACTTAGACATCCGTATTTCATCCTGTGTGTGCACTAAATTTTACTTTCATACATTTTATTATCATTATTCCATCATGATTGAGGAGATTGCTTTGTTTCCTCATAAGTAATCCTTTTCTAGTTGAAGCTTTCTAATAAATATGCTTTCCAGATCCGTGCTACTCACATACTGAATAAATGTGATTATGACTCCCACATTTCATGCTGCTGATGCTCACCTTGCTGACAGTGATGACGCCCTCCTGGGTGTCTTTGTTGGTGGAGATGTCGAACATGTCCATGCCATCTCCACTGACGATGGTGAAATACATCTCTGCGTTTTTGCCGATGTCTCTGTCTGTGGCTTTGATCCTCCCGACGGGAGCTCCAGCCTTGAATGACTCTGGAACTCTGAACTGGTATATACCTGAAAACAGACAGTAGAACTTACAGTCAACTGGGTGTTATGGGTCAGAATTAGTTCACCTATATAGTAACAGTTAAAACAAGACACTTCGCGACCTTTATGTGGTTTCTAATGCAATATATCATTTTGAAAAACAAAACGCTTTTTTCCCATTTTTGCCACATCTTTCCTGCATTGGTCCACTCATGTTCCTTTCAATACATGTTGTACATAAGGAGCAGGAGTCATACAGCCATAATTGCAAATCAGATCATTCACAGCATGCATCCACAGTAGTGTGAATACTAAAGTGCCAAGTGCTGGCTTTAATTTGAGCAGGATTGTGTCAGTATGAAAGAAATGAAAGAATTGTGTGGGAGATGTAAACCTTGTCATGCTCAAAATAATTACACACTTACTACTAAAACCACTGTTAGACAGCCATGTGTAATTCTGCTTATGCACAAAAGAGTGTCTTCTGTCTAACTCTTAGCTTTTCAGGATTTGTTGTAGCTGAGTAAAGTTTATATCTTACTGTAAAAATGAGGATAGAGATAGTGAGCTTTCTGCTAGTTACATTTCTTGAACTAATGAGACAGTGAAATCATAAAAAAAGTGATGGTATTTCCGGAGCAGTTCTGTCAGTTAGATGAGTTTGTGTCACCTCCGAGCGGGAAAACACCACCGTGACAGCATTTTATTATGGCAGTGACTAACAATAACACAGCATTTTTTGGCAATAGGTGAGCAACTGCCTTTAAATACTGAGAAAACCTTACACTATGTAACAATACGTTCTAAAACAAGCCACTAGCAGCGTGACAAGTAGAGTCCCAGGCGGTGCCGTCAGCTCGTTTGAGCCCAGCTCAGACCTCAGTGTTGCAACTTTTCCCAGCAAAGCCCTAAAACAACGTCATGTAGTTGAGAAAGTTTGATCTGAACTAGGATTTAGTTCAGCTTTCTCACATCTATTGATGACTGAACACATTCAAAGTGCAGTCACAGTCTTAAGCTTACATTCTATGACTTTGTCTTAGCCTCTCTCTTATCGATAAGAAAATAATCTGTATGTGTCAGAGTGTGACTTGTCAGAAATACACTGACCACAGTCCCAGCTCTGTGTCTTCTGCCTGCTTTCCTGGAGGATGTTATGGTCTGCCCTCCTCTCCCCGAGTGTTTTATTCTTGCTCAAATAACGCAAGTCCCTGACAGGCTCGGTACTGTTTGACAATGCTAAGGTTCATGATAGCGGTTGTAGAAAAAAGGAATGCCGCAAAGAAACTCAGACGTAGATGTAGAGAAAGTCTGTCTCTCCTTGCAAAATGTATCTGACAGCATAAATGCTGAACCAAGAAACAACATCTTTCCTAAGTCTAAGAACTTCATAAAGAAGGTTAGACAGGTAGACAGCGAGAACAAAAGAAGCGTTCTTGGTCCAAAAAAAGTAGTGTAAATGCTGATGGAAGCCAGGCGCTGGAACAATGTCTCTCTGCCAGACTGCTGACGATCATTAAAAAAAGCATTTCAATGTATTTTTTCTGAGTATGATGTATCCTTTTGTTCTCTGAAATAAGTGCTAACACAGTATTTTGCCATCAATTTGTTGCGGAGAAGAGTTGGTCGTTTTTAAGATTGTTCTTCTTCGCTGTGAAATGAATGGCTTCAGCCTGTTTAAAAAAAGAAGTCCAAGCACACAAACCACTGTAAATGAATGCAAATGAGATGTCACTCTGCTATATGAACCTGAGGCGGTTTATATCAGGTACCTACTTTACTTGTGGTGTGTGTGCTGCATCTCAGATATCTGGTGGTGTGTATAAACCACTTGAGTGAGTAATTATATGCTGCTGAGACACAGCAGGCGTTATGCAGCCTGGCTGGAAGACAGTACCCAACCTGCCACTGTTTTGGTATATTAATATGTTTGTGTGTGTGGCAAAAACAGAAACAGTGAGATAAAGGATGTGCTCATGTGCATACACAGAACACACACTTTATCAGGGTTGGGAGATGCACACATCAACAACTCCGCAGCTGCCAACATCCACTATTAACAAAGGATAATTTCACAACCATTCTAACACATATGTATCTATTTATCACACTAGTGAGCTGTCTGTCAATGTGAGAAAAGTAAAAAAAAACTCATTAAAAGTTGTTTTAGATCAGTGAGTCACAGATAAAAATAAATATCGTCCTTTATTTGCGGTTATTCAGAGCCTATGCAGCACACCAAACATTTTGGTATAATGTAGTAAGGAAAACTATGTTTACAAGGTGAAAATAGATAATTTAAACCAAACCAAACCTACCAAATCCACAACAAGTAAAAATAGGAGGGAAAATTCAACACATCCAATATCATTATGGCCAAGTCATGAGAACTGCAGTTTTTGGAGTGTCTCAAACTGTATCATCATACTAGTATAAATAAATCAACGTGGAGCTGCAGGCTAGTCATATTCTCCAGGCAGGTTTATTTGGTACAGACCCCAGTACAAATCACATTATCATTATCAGCAATTTTGTTTTTTTCTGTTAAAATGAAAGGTAAAACGTAACATTTCTCAAACCTATCACAATACACGTCAAAATAATTACTACACGTTTGGTTTTCGCCAAGTCTTCAGCCTGAATTAAATCTAAATGGGGGTAAATCAATGGAACCGAACCTACTGAACCAAGCCAAGCGAAATCAGGCCAAACCAGATACAATTGATTCAAACCAAAAAAAAAAAAAAAAGTAGCTAAACCAAACAAAACAAACTTTACCAAATCAACTTCCCCTCACAAAACCAGTAGTCTGTGTAGAAGTGTGTTCGCTCTATAAATAGAATAGTGGGATTTCTGCCATCAGTAAATGACAAAAAATGACTTGTGTTAATGTTTGAATTATATTAGGAATCCCAAACAGAGGGATAGAAAACAATCATCTTCGATACGTCATAATGTTTCATTTAACCCATAAAGTCCCAAACAGTCACCGGTGACACAAACCATCTATAGATATAAAATGTTTAATACCTGTTGATCCATTAACCCTATTAATCCATGTAAATAATTGGTGTAAAATGCAGTTTGTAATCTTTTCATGTTCATCAGATATGACCCGTTTGGATGTTCAGAGGCTCCGTAGTTACCGTGGAAACACCGTCATCTTCTACAACATTGATTCACCAGTAAAACCCATGGAGTTGGATCAATGACAGTGGATGGGGACACTGGGTTTGTGTTCAGTTAATGATATGTTTTGCTGAAAAGTCACTTTTTCTTCAGTTTTCTCCATTTCTGATATAATAACCCTTAACTCTAAACTCTGAGCTTTAAAGAACATCTACATGATCAGTGAATTAAATGTAGGAAGATACCTGATTTTCACTGAAAAAATACACAAAATATAGAGGATAACATTATAATACACGACGATGAATCAGGTAAGAAAGGTTAAATTCTATTCTATTTTTTATTTATTCTATTTTAAATTAAATTATATTATTCTACCTTTTATTTTTGTTTTGTTTTTTTCCTTATGTTTTGTATTATGTTTGTGTCTGAAGTAAAATAAACTAAAAACTAAACTAAATAAAGAGAAAAAAAAAAAACACTTGGTAACTAACTCAAAAGTAGCACTGGGTCAGTAAATCAATGTAAGCACAAAATCCTAGTTCAGTTTAATACTTTAAACACCTATAACATTAATTTTCTGTTCCTGTACCTCAGTGAAAAACTAAAACAAACCGGTGGGAGCCTGAAGAAACCCAAGAGTTAAAAAGAGAAGAGGCAGATTTCATCTCCACTCAGTTTTCTTTCTGGCTGGTTGGAGATTGCATTGCCTCTTGGCTCCAACACCGACAGCACTGATTGGAGTCCTGGTGTGAAGTGAAATGAATTGACATGCATGGACTATGGTGGGCACGAAAGTGTATGTTCATGTTTTTAGGCTTCTGTGAGGACCTGCGACTGACCTTCAGAGCTGAGGACAGCGTTTGGGTTCATTTACAGAGAACACACGGTACATAATCAATAGACTGTCCTTCTACTGGTAGAAATACAAGTGTGTGTGTGCTAAATGTGGAGACTTAAACAGAATGTTAATGCCACATGCAATCTGTTCAGCAGATCCCAGGGTGATCTCATTTTGCACCTTGCACTGGAGACGGAAACACTGGGTGAGCGGGCGCTAGTGTCGGGTGGAGAGGAGGATGACGGAGGTGGGAGAAACTGACACTCCGATGCATTGACTGAGATTGGGCACGGCAGAGATGGAGAGGGAAAAGGAGAAAACAATTAGAAGATGAAGAGATGGATAGAGAAAGCCAGAGAGAGGATGGGGAAAAAAGAGGGAGGACGTGTCAATTCATGAGGACGAGACAAGAGAGTGACTGATGCGATCGTGGAAAACAGAGTTACACCCTCCGTCTGCACAGCGTCTGGACACACATACACCCCACTGTCACATGTACACCGGCTGCCACAATGTTCAAAGTTTACATCATATAGCACAGCTCCTGCGCTCAGATTAGGACTGATTTAAACCAAGCTGTAGCGCATAAACTAGTCCTGACAAATGCAAATGCGATGCAGCTCAGATACACAACAAATTATCTTTTGTTGTCTTCACAGTGCAACATTATAATCCAACACTGTAAAGAGTTAGTGCATAAGTGGGGTTGTATGAGGTACTTTTCCACAGTTGGTGAATTATCCTCAAGAAATGAATAATTTGGAGAAGCAAAAGCCAAGCAGTGTACAGGAAAAAGTGTTTAGAGTAATTAAATGTCCTTAGAAGTATAGGGTACATTTAGAATATATTCGTAAAAGCAGTCCTTTCATGCAAATCAGACCGAGTATTTAGAGAAAAAGTAACTTTACTTCACAGAAAATGGGAGTTTACTAGTCTACAGCTCCTTGACTGGTTTGTGATTCTGTGACTTCTGGGACCGAATGTCCCCGTAGATTGCCCCTGAAATGAAAAACTCTCTCTAGAGCCACTGTTTACTTTGTCTCTTCTGGATTTTTTAATTAAGGGAGTGGATAGTTCTGGATCGGAACACTGAATACCACCTGGCGTAAATGAAAAAAAGAGAAAAGTCCACTCTGAGCAAATGCCTGACCCAGTTCCACTTCCTCTGTAAATATAAATAGCTCATTGTAAGATTACAGATGCAGAACATATTACCTGATTTCCCTTAGAATCTCACCAAAACACCAAAGTCACATGATAACACAAATAATACCATTTAGCTGTTCTTGTTCAACAGGGTAATGCCAAAAGTTAATTGAGAACTGATTCTCATTTACAATAACAATCTGGCCAAATATCCATTTTGTCTTAAATGGGTCATATTTAACTAAACCCACTTTTATTCGTCTTTGGTTCATTTATTTGTGTATTTGGACCCTGATAGTTCATACAGTTTGAATTTGAACCCTCCAGGGGCTGCAAAGCTATCTTTATATTCATTCCAGCAAAAATTGAGTGGATTACTCCAACCGGTTTCAATTTCTGCTTAATTTGTTACGTCTATAACTAGTTACGTCACGACATTTGCACGTATAAGGTCGAGACCTCCGACGAACATTTATCCGAGTACGACATAATTGTTTGTCAACGGTTTTGGTACCTAAAATGTT
This sequence comes from Apogon hyalosoma, assembly GCA_037367295.1. Lineage (NCBI taxonomy): Eukaryota > Metazoa > Chordata > Actinopteri > Kurtiformes > Apogonidae > Apogon > Apogon hyalosoma. Next base: position 8,045,931 of record JAPQRP010000011.1, read on the forward strand.
CAGTTGTTGGTTGAACAGGACAGAGCAGCACAGTCAAAAACCTGGAGGAGGCAGGCCGTGAAGTGGCTCATTTGCATTTAAAGGGCCAGTGCTCCAAACCACCTTTCTGGTGTCATTACTCAGAAATAGGGTTGAAGATGGACCTGTGGAGTTGAATCAATGAAAAATTCAGACCCAAGCAGAGCATTTACAGTTTATGTAAATGGAAAACAGGGAAATATTTGAAAATGAAGAATTCCATTTAAAAAAGCAAAATATGATTCCTTTAAAGGAAAGCCAAGATGGTGACTGAAGCGCCGCTGGAGAAAATTGCTGGAACAAAGTGGTTTTACCTAACTGCCGCACTACTAAATACAGGCATCTAAACATCGATCAATTCTGGAATCAAGATATTGATTCCAGAATTGTAAAAATCACAATAAGTGCTTTTATTTATGTACTAACTGACCACATAGGGCCTGTTGCCATGGGAATCACCACCAGAATTAGCATTCATAACATTTGTTATTTTTCCCCTCCAGGCTCTCTCCACAGGAACATTCACTCTCACAGGTGAGGCAAACACTGCACTTTCATTTAATTCATCAAGCTGTAAGGACTTGTCAGGCATTGTACATTACTCTACAGGAGGCATGCTGTTGATGTTGGATGTGGCTTTTCCGGGCTTGTACAAGAGTTGGGCTTTGGACTTTTAGCTGTGAAAGTTTTCATTATTTTCATATTTCTTACAGATATACAACTGTTAGTGGTGCAATTGTACATGCAATTTTATCGAACATTTTCAATAGGTGACGTCCAGAGTGTAATTTACTCTGTGTGGGTGCAGTATTTTCTTTGTATAAATAATTTTGCTCCAGGACTGAAAACTGTAGCGCTCTATAGACCTCTGGGGAACATTTGCCAATGAGCATTTTATCAAAGTCAGCCATGACATTTTTGCAGACATTGTGCCTCTGTGTTACATTCCTATACATACTATACTTTATAAAAGACCTTCCTGCTTCCTGACCATTTGATTTCTCTGTTCACACTTTATGCTTCAACTGAAAAAAGGCCCCACTTGATTTTTTTTTTTTTTGTCTCAGCAGCACCAGGACTCACTGTCTGTTTCACCTAACAGATGCTTCCCTTGTTCCTCAAGTTTGACCTCAAGAATGGCCATCAGTGTGGTTACATGTCAGTCATACCTTTAATATCTAAGAAATGTATGGAGTTCACGCCGTCTTATGGTTTTCCTTCATTTTCTGGGAGATGGGTGAGAGGGCTGACCAGATTATTTTTATCTGGGACAAATTCAGATCAATTCTAAATCAGACACTGAAAATGTCAAAAAAACAAAAACAAAAAAAAAACCTTCAAAGCTGACAAAAAGAGAGACAGCCAGTGTCACTTTGTGCGATCTGCAAAGCTGAAATGGGCATTGCTTATGTTATTGTTTAATTTAACCCATTAAGACCCAAACATCCAATATCTAACAAAACCACCTGATCTAAACTGTTTAATACCTGTTGATCCACTAACCCTTTCAATACATGTAAATAATTGGTGTAAAATACAGTTTGTTATCTTTTCATGATCATGAGATATGATCCATTTGGATGTTCAGAGGCTCCATAGTTACCGTGGAAACACCATCATCTTCTACAACATCGATTCACCAGTAAAACCCATGGAGTTGGATCAATGACAGTGGATGGAGACACTGGGTTTTCTGATCAGTTTTTGCTGAAAAAAATCACTTTCAGTTTTTTCTGTTTCTGATATAATAACAACACTCATCTTTAACCTGAGCTTTTATGAAAAGTATGATTAGTGGACTAAATATAAGAAAATACAATTTTCACTGACAAGAAGCAAAATACAGAGGATAATATCAGAATAAATGGTAATAAATCAGTTAAATAGAGAGAAAAATGCATTTGGGACCTGCCATAAAAGTAGCACTGGGTCTTTATGGGTTAAATAAAGTATGAAAATGCTCTACTGTCATTTGAATGGAAACAGATCATTTCTTATTGACATTTTGTTACATTCACGAGCTTTATTACAGTAGAATCATATCCAAACCGTCACTTTTGGACTTTTTTTTTTTTTATTTTCTGAAAATAAAAAAACATGAGTGTTGCATCCTGTCATACCCCTCCCGTTATATCTGTAAACGGAGGATGTTTCTTTAATGCACGGCCTTGTTGTTGAAATCCACAGCCTGATTTCTTTCACTAACCAACCATAGCAGAGGTCTTTGGAGAGTTTACACTCGTGGTACAAAGCCTCCATGTTTACAGTGAGACAGTTCCCGTGATTAAGGATTAATTAAGTTTAATTAATTAAGAAGGCTTTCGGGAAGAATTAGTGTTACTTGGATTAATTCCCCTGGAAGGACACTCGCAGCTGGTGAAATACTTTTGCACATAGGTACTGCTTCATTTCTACTGCACAAATGACTGGACTTTGAAAGGGGCTCCATGCTGGGAAAGAACACTTGCTCCTGGTGTGACAGACAGGTTGAGTTATAGAGTGGGTAAGAAACTTCATTAAGTCTAGTGGTATGTCTGGGGTGCAGCAATTTGTGGTCACAGACGTGTCTGCTGAGAAGTGATTTACTGATCCATATCAGTTATGTGAGCAGTCTTTGTGAACAGCCAAAAGGTCAGTGGTGAGAAGAAACACCGAGTTCACGGTGAATGGAGCATTTAGAGGAGAGGCTTTAGTGACATACTGCGACCATTTGAATTCACAAACCTGTGTCCATGTCCAATCTCCGACCCGTGACCCCCCTCCTATCTACTTCCTCTGGTCCTTTCCATTATACTTAGGTCCCAGTACATGAATTAAATAGATTAAAAGTAAGAAGTATGTCTATTTTATGCATATTTATGCCTTTGCTAAGGTAGCCCAGAGGGGCAACTAGACAGCATTAGCCGCATTAGCTGAACATCTTAAATGCTTTCATTTTTTGTGATGGTCTTAATTTTAAAGTAAGTGACCTTTCGAGTAAATAGCACCCCCCCCCCGCCCCCTTAACTGAAAAGATGGATTGTTGGTTTTTTTTTTTCTTTTCTTTCTTTCTTTTTTGATTTGAAAAGTGAAAGGGGTTTTCTTTTTAGGCATACGAAGTTTTATATTTTCAAACACTCTTCTTTTGATAGATATATTTTTTTAAATAAGCAATTGTCTTTTTATTTGGATGATATTCATTTGGACCAACATATTTTAAAACCTAACAATAAATGTAACTTTTGATGTTGCTCTATTTTATTTTGAGACACTTTTTTTGTAGAAGTCTATTGTATTTGAGGAACTTATTAAAAAAAAAAAAATCATACAAGTTTATTTTATTTCTTTGTTCAAATGTATTTTCATTATATACTACTTTATATAATACTTCTTTTCAAATAAATCACAATCTCTTTTATTTTTTTACTTACAGTGGATCATTTTTTGGGCTGTTGCACCTCTGGGCCACCGTACTTTTCTGCAATATATCACAAAGGCAAATATTGTATATTTTTCTCTATTACATTTCTGTGACGGTTTTAGCTATTTTTTGGGTTTCATCCCCTTCGTGTCCACTGTAAACCATATATATCTATATGTATCTATATATCTATTCTGTATCTATGTGTTTATTTTGAATGAGATGGACCAACAGATGTCTCAGATGTTCTGTTAATTTTCTTTGAACACTGAGAAAATTCTCCTCCATAAGTAAATTAAACTCTTCAAAACCCCTTTAACTGACTTAAAAAATGCACTGACACTAAGTTAACGACAGGCTCAGATACTTGGTTGACCTATAGAATATCTTGCTGTGGATTAAATTATATCCAACAGGAGTGATTTACAGCACAAAATAACAAAAGTTTCTTTCTTGCTGGTAATTCTTCTATAGAAGTATTGACTGCAGAACTTGTAATGGACTATTTTCACAGCAAGGTATTAGCACTCCTATGACATCTAAATACTTCTTACAAAAGAACAAAATTGGTCCATAGAAAGGAATAAAATTACCCCTCTGCCACTTGAGCTCTGTACTCAATTGTGTCTAACATTCAGCTCTTTCCCCAACATGAATTTCTGTACAGCCTCTAAACACCTTAAACCGTAATTTCTAAAAAATTGCTTGGCGAACTGTTGAACCGCCAGTATGGGCATTAGATTCTGTTGTATTTATGCAGTTCAGAATGATTGGGAACAACATAAAACTGTTTAAGACATGAGCACATTTCCCTTCCCTCGGACAGGAACTGACTGAGTCGGCTTCATGTTCAAACACCCAGTATGGTCACTGGTACTAGTCTGGAACTATTACCTTTCTGTAGCTTTTTCAAACTTTAACTGCTTGCCGTCAGAATAACAGAGAGGCTGCAGTAGCACTGGGTAAAATATGCACAGAGTTAGAGATTAGAATCTTGTTCTGCTTTATGATCACTGTATTACACAAACGGTCATCTACTCAATCATAAATCAGTTTAAGAGAGAAGAACTGTGACAGAGATCATTTTCAGTTGTGGCGGATCACTCTATAAAATCGAGCACAGCAGTGCCTATATTTTTATTCACACCGACTGCACATTAGAATAAAATACTTTATAAAAATCATGTGAACTAGGAGAAATGGACTGAATCCAAACTTAACACCCTCCCATTCAGTGCTTAAATGCACTGTCAGAAGGTCCTGATCATAGCTCATCGCTCCTCACTGCTGCTCTTTCTTTCTCCTCCTCTTTATGGGCGCTTTGTCAAACTGTGGCCTTTTCATAAATGAACCTTCGCATCTGGATGAAGCCACAAGGAGCGTTAATATAAAAATGACCTATGTCTATGGCCTTGTCCAAACTAATACTGATATTCTGAAAAACATTTCCCTCTTTGTTCTGGCCTCTCATCCACATACAAACATTAGATCATTCACACCAAGGTTTTCCTCTAAATTGCTTTTCGTATTTTTCACAGTAAATCTGTAAAGGCTCATTTATGCTCGCTTTACGTACTTAAATAGGAAAATCTGTTCCTAATGTCACTGCCTTCACTTCCATGCTTCCATGTGTCCAGTGTGTTGGAATGAGCGTTTCTCAATCGATCCACCAGAGGATGCCGTGCTTAATTAACATACTACCCAAATACCATGAAGAAGAGTCAAGATTTTATAGAAGAAGGAAGTCAATAATAGCAAACATGGCAGAGACAGAGGAGGTTCAGCTAATGTGGACACTAATGCTGATATGCTAGTAGTTTTTCACTAACTCAAACAGTCGCTATTTGAAAAGTTCCGCTATTTCTGGAAATTATTCTCTTCAAATCTCAACACAGGTACGCATCTGTATGCTCCCAGAGGATGGACAGAATTATGCACATAATGTACGCAGAGGACAGACAGAATGCTGCGACCGTATCCGTCTGCGTCTTTAACGTAAAGCATAAATAAGCCCTAAAACTGAGAGTTAAAAAAAAATAATAATAATAATCACACCTGCCAATTCCTACTTTGATATCTGCATATTTAACAAGACTCTAATATTTATTCTATTGTAACGTGAAGTTAAGCAGCAGCTCTACGTTTCTGTTCTTTGTAGCCATCTAGTGGTCTGGAGGCTTGTTTGTGCAGGTGTTGCTCCATAGGACTGTATTTCATTTTCTTTTTTTTTTTTTTTTTTTAAATCTCATTTCAATTATTCATGATTAACACATATGTTTGTCATACTTTTGCAAGTCAGGGAAGTCTCTAAGTGTGATAAAACTGGCTGTGACAATATCAGTCATTATTGTCTGTTTCACAGTCTGTTTAGACTCACTGTTGCTTCCACTGAACCAGACTGCGGTGGTTTTCACTTCATTTAATAGTTATCACCTCACTTTCAAGAATGGCTGTTTTGGTGTTAGGGATGAGAGATGCTATTCATTACGCCATTAACACTAAACTAGATGCTTCTTTACATTCTTTATCTTTCTTGGCTCAAAAATATATCTTCTGAATTGGCAAACATCATATATATATAAATTTTGGCACAATTCTAAAGATTTGCCTCTTTCCATTTTTTCCCCAGATTTACCCCATGGATCACACCAGAAGGGGTGGAACTTCAGTTGTCTACATGTAATAATTTTGTGTTATTTTATGAAAGAAACATCCTCTGTGCTGAATGTCTTTTTTTAAATGTGAAAAAATATCTGATTAGAAAAATAAGCATACATTATGTCAGTGTTTTTCAACCTTGGGGTCGGGACCCCACGTGGGGTCGCTGAGAATTCAAATGGGGTCGCCTGAAATTTCTAGTAATTGGTAAAAAAAAAAAAAAAATTACTAATAAAGACATATATGGTAAGTTGACAGACACAATCCCAATCCATAAAAGACATGACAAACTGTGAAGCTGAAACTGAAGCACTGTGGTACTGTTTATCTGTCAAAT
>JAPQRP010000011.1:8053110-8066427 GCA_037367295.1 Apogon hyalosoma
TTCTCCCTTTGTGCAGTAATCTACACCTGGCTTTTCTGCCTCCGTCCATAATAATATACATTATACAGACTAAATGTTATCTACAATCAACATTTATTTTAAACATAGTATAGCAAACTATTACATGATCAAACACAAGTTAATTTTAGCAAAAAAAAACCCTCTCCGTTTTGAATGTCAGGGTCACCAGAAATGTGTGATGTTAAAATAAGGTCATGAGCCAAAAAACACTGGAAACCACTGCATTATGTTCTGTCATGTCTGAAAATGTTAATACATTTGATAGCGTAGTGGATGTATGTGTAATCTTTGAAATGTACTTAAAATCCGCCAAATAGCAATTCTATCTATTTTCCAGTCTTCATTTGTATGTTTTCTATGTTTGTATCTCAGCAGCTTGGTTCATCAGTTTGCTCGGTGTTATGGTGAATCTATTGATATGACGAATGATACAATGCAGTAATACATATGCATTTGTGAAATATAAGGATATGAAATGATTTCTGAGGTTTGCCAAGTGTGAAACTTGATTTTTTTTGTGACTCTAGGTGATTTAGTTGCTTTTGCTGCAACAACACATCGGTCCCTACGGGGATGTGTGTGTATATAAACTCCATGACATTTCTGGAATTCCATTTCTGCACTTACTGTATGTCTCCACCCGATTTATACCGAAGAGTAAATGTTAAGGGGTGACTGAAACACTCTTAGGGAAAACATTACAAGCTTTGCATTCTGGTGAGTAAATTGTTCATTTTTAATAAGGTATGGAAAACAGTTGGCCTGCCTTTTTTCTGTTTCTGAGCTCTATAATTAATGTGCCAGTGTGACTCAGTGTTTCATCATTTGCTTGCAATCTGTCCTGCTTCAGTGTCTTACTCTGAGTGAATCGAGGCGGGTTGTCGTTGACGTCGGTGAGTGTGATGTTCACCACCGTGGATCCTGTGAGTCCTCCTCTCTGGCCGGCCATATCTTTGGCTTCGATCACCACCTGGTAGTGTTCCCTCTGCTCACGGTCCATGTCACCCGGACCCAAGGCTGTCCGAATCACACCTGATGAAAACATTTTAAAAATAAAAACAAACTTTAGTTTCCATTCTAGTCTATTTTCTCAGCCATTAGCATTTTAGATCCCGCTCATATCAGTAGGCAACTCGCACAGTCACTGCAGTCCTGAGGTAGATATTAATACTGGTTCTTTACTTGAGCATTTCCACTTCACATAATCTATCCTACTTCTCCAGAAAACATTTTGGCAATTACCGTGTTATGTTTGTTTCCAATCAATACACATTTGTTGCAAATTCTCTGCAGACCTAATCCAAAAAGTGTTTGACAGCGTTTCAAATAATCTGATAAGGACATCAAAACTTCTTTACACTTATGAATCAACCAATTAAATTAAGTCACAGGTGCTTCAAAGTACTTTAATTATGTTTCTTCTAAAGCAAGAAGATAGAAAATATTCTCATGCACAGATGTACAGTACTTTACCCAAGGACCACATATGCTGTTATATTAATAACTTTAGGAGTGAATAAAAAACTGCAATGCAAATCTGTCAAGTTTTCTGTTTTATTTAAACTTTAAAAATATAGAACAGTCTTTGTCAAGACTTCCAAATAAATGATTTTTCATCGTTTATTATAATATCATCCTCTTCATTTTTAATGTTTCACATCAAACATTTCATTTAACTTACTGACCATGTAGATGTTTTCAATGTTCAGAGTAAATTAAAAGTTTATTAGGCTATATATAAAAACAGAGGAAACTGAAAAACTGAGTTTTTCAGAGGTTAGGGTTTGGGTTGTCTAATCTTTTGTCAAACTACATGGGCTTTATTGCAGAATAAACATGACAAAATGATGGTAGTGTTTCCATGTTCACTATGGAACATCTGAACGTCCAAATGGCTCATATCTGATGATACTGAAAACCTGAGAAACTACATTTATTTTAATAATTTACATGAATTAATAGGATTAGTGGTTTAAATGTTATTTATCATTCTAGATCAATAAATGCTTTTGGTCACCAGTGGCTGTTATGTCTTTAAGGGTTAAATAACAAGAGGCAAAATGTAATGATTCATATTTAATTATAACATAGTTACACTTTAAATTATATATTTAAAAAAATTATATAATGAGAATAAACATTAAAAACACTTCTCTAATAAAGTTGTTCTTTCTAGTTTTAACTTCCATAAAAATCTTCTCATTATATGCAAAAGATAGCTCTTTTCCATCAGATTTAGGAGCAGGAACCTCTTTTAGAAAGCAGAAAAGTTGAATAAACTCTGAGCTAAGCCAAAAATCAACTCAGTTTTCCATTTCAGAACATCTTATCTGAATTTTTTTCCGTGAAGTCTTGAGTATGTTAAGTGCATCCCTGGTGAATGAAAAAGCCACCATCAATGGCGCAAAGAGATGAGGCTTCTCCATAGTAACAAGTAAAAGAAAGAGCAACCACATTAAAGGTAAAAATATGTGATTACATGCACATTTTTACATGCTTTTTAGAAAAAGCTCAAGTATAGGGACAAAAATTGATATATTAGCAATGACAACTAGCAGTATTAGTATGTGGCCACTATATTTATTTCATCTATGACCTAAAATGATAAAAAACAAAATCAAGGAAACACCAAACGGCAACAAATGGATATAGAAATGCACAAAACCTCAAGCAGCAGGTGATGGGGTTTCAGTCATTTACAGCTGCAGCACCTTTGTTAGCGATGAACAAAACACGCTCCTGCAGCATGTGGTGTAAATTTAGTGTGGTTTACTGTTTCTGTGCTCGAATAATGGTGAATATTTCCGTCACCAAGTGTCAGTCTGTCACTCTCCTTTCTTCCGCTTTCTGTGCCTTACTGCTTTGAAACCCCTCGTTACGTGAAAGAACAAAAACCTCCGGGCTACAACCACAACCTGAAAATGGCAAGTTTTTGATAAAGGCGCATGCTTTTAATGTGCCATTTTCTTTCGTGGGGATTTAGTCATTTTAATATCGTGATGCACTCCTTCGCCAAAAAGCCTGTTTTTCTGACTGTCACAGCAACCTCAAGGACTAACCAAGCAACCTAGATAACCTTTAACCCCGTTCTTAAGCGACGACAGACGGTGCCAGACCTTTTTGTAGACTAGTGTAAACTCCGACATGCTTTTTTTTAAGATGTAACATTTGCTCAATCTGAAATATCCCCATCATCCTCTATAAAATGCTAAATTACATCCTCCTTGATGCAACTCAGCACATAATGAGAGAGATGATAATGCGCACTGATCATATGTCTAAAGTGTGTTTTATTTTGATCTTCTCTTACTTGCCTGTAGGACATGACAGAACTATAAACACAGTGAGGTTAGCCGTTCTCTCGCCTACAGTGTTCATATAAAGCAGAAATAAACACTCCCTGACTGCAAAAGCACACATTATGTTGATAATTTATGATAGTTGAGTGGGGAAAAATGATAATTTACTGATATAAATATGATTACTTGATTAATAATAAATTAACAGACGTGAATTTACATTTGGGTTAATTTTTTTTTCAGCATCCAGAGAACAGGGTCTATCATTGGTGTTTAATCCACAGGCAGCAGTAATCTGGCCATGGCCCTGACTCCTCTATTTGTTGGGAACAAACAGATGAGCAGAAAGAGGGAGATTACTGCACTGATTATCTAAATGGATGGGTGACTTTTGTATTTACAGAGAAAGAACACAAGTTCAGGAAAGGGCTGAGCTGCGCTGTGGTGCATTTTATTCTTGCAGACATACAACCAAACTGTTTCTTTTTTCCATCCTTCAGACAAGTTGAAACATAAATATGCAGGGTGAAGGGCCACCAAGTGTTTATTTACTCCTCATTACTAGTTCTTTCAGACTTTATTTTATGCAAAAGAAAACTGATGTATTGGCTTAAAATGTGATCTGGAGCTGCAACAAAGAAGACCATCCTATTCCCAATGGTGGAGACACTATTTTCACTCTGTTTACACAAATTAAATTCTGGAGTCAGTACAGTCACAAGTGGGATATTTCCTACACAGAGCACTGAGGAATTCAACCAGATAAAATGAATATGAAGGAGTGGGATCCAATAGTGGCTCTGGCAGGAGAAAACTGAGAGGTTAAAGTCCTACTGTATTTGAATATGAGCTTCTTGTGTGAATTAATGTACGACTTGCTGTTTCAAGGCTTTATTTTGCTTCGTCATGCCAGCAAAGCTCAATGAAGCACACTTTTTAATACAAACTTACTGAGGCAACAGTCTGGTATTCATGTCGGTTTACTCTGGGTCACGTTAAAAGACCCACATCAGATTCAGCTGCGCTTGGCCTTGTCTCACTTGGCACAAACAGAAGCACTTCTTTCCAAAATATGACATGAAATGCGTTTAATGCGGTCTTTGTTCTACATTATTTTTTATTTGCATGTAATTTAAATTAATTTGAATTTTACCAGCCAAACTATGCAGTGTATTTTCTTTGTGACAGATACAGGGAGTTAGAGTTAGTACACTGTATGTGTAGTAGGGCATTAATAGACATTCAAATTTATTTCTTTAGCTGAAATTGTTTGAGCATTACTATCCAAAATTTTTAAACAACTGGTGTTTCACCCATAGAGACCCAGGGCTACTTCTGAGGCAGTTTTCTTTAACATTTCTTAAGTGTTATCACCATTTATTGTACTATCATCTTTTTATTTTGTGTTTTTTTTTCCCAGTGAAAAGCATGTATTTTCCTATAGATGTTCCTTAAAGTGCAGATTAAAGTTGACGGTTATTATATCAAAGACAGAGAAAACTGAAGAAAAAGTGACTGTTTTCAGCTAAATATACCATTAACTGAACATAAACCAAATGTCTCCATTCACTGTCACTGGGTTTTACTGGTGAATCAGTAATGGCTTTTCCACTGGACATATGCGCAAAACGTTACTGATATTTACTAAATGTTGAAAAAACAGAAGTGTGTAATGTTGGTTTTTCCATTAAATCACAAATGCGATGATTTGTTTATTTATCATCGTGAGATGACATGAGAAGTCATTCCATAAACATGGCGACAAATGTCAAAATCGCGTTGATTTACAGATATATTCATTATTTTTATATATTACCCCTCTATCCTGTACTAAATTAAAAAAAATTATTCGGTTTCCTGGTGTGTGCACACATACTGCGCCATCTTTCCTTTAAAACTCTTCTTCTTCACTTGCGACATTCGTCAACATCAGGCTTTTTTTAATTCATATAACTCTAGTTGCGGAAAAAGGTCTTTCCCTTGCAGTTTTGCGTGATATACCATAAAAACGACTTCTTACCAGTGCAAAACCTTTTAATCGAAAAATGAGAGTTTTGGCAAAATCGTCGTATGTGCAAGTTACAAGTTATATTCGCGCAATTTGAGGGTGAATGGAAAAGCAACTGTTTCAGAAGATGACAGTGACAGTTCCATGTTCACTGAGGAGCCTTCGAACGTTCAAATGGGTCATATCTGATGACCATGAAAAGATGATAAACGGCATTTTACACCAATTATTTACACGTATTGATAGAATTAGTGGATGAACAGGTATTAAACATTTTAGATCAGTCCATGCTTTTGGGTCTTTATGGGTTTAAGGACATTTCCTCTGTGTATACCTGTATTAGGGTCCACAGAGAAGTAGGGGTGTCCCTGGCTGATGCTGTAGACCAGTTTGGCGCTGTTCCCGTACATACTGTCATCAGCATCTGTAGCCGTCACCTGGATGACTGAAGTACCTGAGAAACAATAACATGATAAGTGATGAAAAGCGCCAAAGCGGACGTCATCTTATATATTGCATTGATTATATAGAAAAAGTACACTCATGCAAAAGTTTCTCTTACCAATATCAGACCTCTCGGGTACACTCCCGGTGTAAACCTCTTTGCTGAAGTGAGGTTCATTGTCATTGATGTCGTGAAGTTTGACCGTGAACTCTGTCTCCGGCTCCAGCTTGTATCCTGTCCGTTTGTTGACGACAGTTGCCTTGAGGACGTAAAAAGCTTTCTCCTCACGATCTAGGCGTCGGGTGGCGTGCAGGTCACCGTTATTCTCATCGATGACAAAGATGGTGCCGGCCCCCTCACCGGAGAGGATGTACTTGACTAAACCATCACCGCGGTCCTGGTCTGACTGGAGCTGCAGAGGGACACACACACGTTGTATGTTCACTAAGTGCCTTAATATTAGCAGCGTTACATAACATAACAAAGCTAGAGCCCATCAAATCACTGACACGCAGTATGTAGCTCAACAGTTATGTAACGTGGAAGGCCTCAGATGTGCAATTAAAGCACTACTTCACAGTTTTTTTTAATTTTACAGTAAACAGTAACTAAATTTAAAGGCAACCAATTCTATGCAGTATGGATTATCTTATGGGTTTAAGTAAAACTAGAGGCTTACATGTCAAATATATAGAAAACAGTTCCCGAACTTCTTTCTTTCTATTGTGCTTTTACAAGTTTTTATTCTGTTTCATGTTTTTCATTTGCCAGTAACAAACTGTGGATATTTTTAAGCTGTTTTTTTAATGCTACTCATGTATGAGTGATAGTTATTCTGTGGCAGAAAAAAAAAAAAAATTTTTAGATTTAAAGCTGTAATTTTACCACGAGCTGTCAATAATATGAAATTAACTTTTTCTTTTAAATTTTTGTTCTCTCTTTTTCTTCAGGCTGATGAATTTATCCTTTGCCTTTACTTAACAGCTTGCATGCAATTGATTTTTACAAAACTTGTATTATTCGAAGCTTGGGAATTACAAGGAGATGTCAAATTATTATTTCACTACACCATGACAAAAAAATGAGCAATTAAAAAAAAAAAAAAAGCATTCATTCATTTTCTGAACCGCTTAGTCCTTGTGAGGGTTGCATTGGAGTGTATCCCAGGTGGCTGCTTCTATGAAACTGGTACCTAAAAGAGGGACAGAGGGGTTAAAAATGAAATCAAATCAGATGTAGACTATGTTATGAAGCAAGTTTGGAAGCACTTTGGGTCTGTTTTTAAAAATAAATATTTACTGTGGTAAAAGAGAAAGTGTTTTCCAAATATAACACATTTTCATTTGATGCACTCATACCAAAATCTGCATGTAACACGGACACCAGGTTTCTATAATAAACTCCCCTATCTTTTTTCTCAGGTTTTATCCCCCCAATACCCACACTATCACACAAGGCAGATCCACAGACAACTCAGTGATATCTGAGTTTTCCCCTGAAATTCTGACTAGTCAGTATTCCAGCAGTGCGCGAATAATTCTGCATGCAATGATTACCCTGACGTAACAGAGGGAAAAAGGACACGAACATTACATGCTACTATTTTTTTGAACATCTTTTTATTCTCTCACGGGTACATTTTGGGAATCCAGGTAAATATGCAAGGCAGAGTGTTTCACAAAAATGACCGCTGTTGCAAAATCACTCGCAATTTAAATGTGTTTAAATGGGCAGGTTCTGCATGTAATGCAAATAGACACCATGGGTTACACACAAAACTTAGAATAAGAAAGTAATTTCATGAAAACCCACGTGTGGATTAGAAAAATCACGAGGACCATCAAATTTAACACAGTGTCTTTATTTACATAAGACCATTTCAAGCGACGCTTTCAAGATCAAATGCACTGACACTTAGGTAGCTTTTCATGTCCCAATTTTGCTCCTATTTTTAGCTCCAAAATTTTATTAAAAATTCATAAATTTTGGGATGGCTCAAAGGAAGAGTATACATTTTTTGCATTTATCTGAGGTCATTAGGTACATCCTGGGGGGAAATATGTCTACATTTCTCTTTTATTATTGATAAAAGATATAGTGAGACAAATTGTAAAAAAAAAAAACAAAAAACAAACAAACAAAGAAAACAGCTAATTTATTCAGAGAACACACTGAAATAAAATGGATTAAAAAAGCTAAAAAGATGTGTAGCACTTTTTTTTTGTACTATGTTCTACTTTACTTTTTCCACCTCCTTTACTACAGCTCAATATAGAAATACTGTTCAGGGAAACAAAAATATAGTATAGTATATATGTTATGGTTGGTTGATAAACAGTAGCTGATAAAATAAAGACCTTTTTAATAAAGATAAGGTGATTTTAAGGACTTTATATTGAACGTATCCAGCTCATTTCATACCATTTCTCACTCTCACACAGAGGCGTGCACCACCTTATGTTCAAGGTTTATGTGTGCATCATTTTATAATAATAGTGTTCCACCTGAAAAGTGGCTGTCGGTAACCTGCGCCGCTGTCTTTTCCTGCGAGTGGTGTTACAGTGACGATTACACATGCCACAGCTGTGTGTGACTTATAAATGGCTTGTCACTCACTGACAACAACACACCTGTTAAATAATTCACACACTCCATTATCAAGGGATATGATGATCTGTTTTTGAGCCGGGGAGGAAGCACACTTGGGATTTGTTCATGCAACTGAACTTAGGCTATTCATTATGTGCTTTCATGGGGGTTTGCATTTAATGTGAAACCAGGGAATGCTCTATCAAACAATTTTCTTACTGCACGTTCGTCTATCACCAGTAAATATTAGTAAAAGGACTGTAATGTTAGAGGTCATCTGTACAACAAATACCAGACAAGCCTTTTCACGTATTTTTTGTAGACTCTATATTCAGTGCATCATTTACACTTATACTGCGCAACAAGCCAAACCTGTGTCCTACATGACCCTACTTCTTTAATACTGCTATTAAAGTTTGTGAACCTATCTCTGAACAGTACACTGTAATGTATGTTATAGGTATATTTATCGTCCTCTTTACTAGCGCCAGTTGGCTGTTCTATTTCCTTATTGGACTGAAATTAATCAGTGAAATGAGCCGATGACTACATTCCCTTGAACATTTTAGCGTTGTGTGCCAGTGAAGCACAGATAATTCCGAATGTATTGTGAATTTATGGATCAAACAGCCATGGTGTCTTTACCAGTTGCACACATTCCCTTTTCAGGTTGTTTTATTTGAACTCTCCAATATGGTTTCCCTCTGTGCATCTATAAAAACATGGTGGAACAACGGGGGAGGCAACTGGGTGGATAGGCCAGCGGACGATGATGACAGGTTTATATAAGATCCAAGCAAATATGAGCAGAGCGGAAGACAAAAGAAAGACCAAGAGTCGGCTGCAGATTGAGAAGCAACAACAAGCATCTTCTGAAGGCAAAAAAGCGTGTCTGAAAATGAAGGGAGTGCAGCAGAAAGCCAGAGTTTGTGTTCTGCCTGAAGGAGTAAACATCTATCGGATCTGCTGTGAGATCTGCTACTTTTACTCTGATACCTGCAGCAATAACCCTGCTCGCTCCCTCTCTCGGTCCTTGTCTTTGTCTGTATCTCTCGACCTGAAGCGGCTTGCTGTTCACCTTTCATCCCTTCATCCCTGCATTACTCCTTCAGGCCAGGTGTTAGGGTGAAGCCTTTGAATGTCTATCTATGAGAGAGGGCCATTATAGCTGCTACTCTCCCACTACCTGTGGAAGGTGCAACCAATGCACAACTACTGGCTCAGAATAGATTTTTTTTTATAAAGGACTGATATTATTCCACTACATATAAGGATTAAAAAAAAAAAAAAAAAAAACCCTTGGGACAAAATCAATCCCATACAAAAGCTGTTTAAATAATTTGCTGCTATAAGTAGTCCACTTACAGTGCTCATTTTGGTCTTTTCATACCAGAGGCTCCTGCTCCGTGCACATTGAAATCATACTGGAAAAAAGAAAAGCATTTTCCCCAAATGAAAAACGTAGTCTCCTCAAAGCTTAAGACAAACTGCCAAAAACGAGCCTCGGGCTGCCGTGTGTAGTCTTCTCAAACAACGAAAAACAGTCATGGCTGCCAGTGATGGAGACAGTAAATGAATGCACCTGTGGTTGAAGGCTTGGCAGCGAGCCTGGGAGAGGACAGTTCTAAAGTTTCTATAGGCTGTTTGGAGTGTTTTAAAAAGAGACAGAACACTTTGTTAAGCACTGGGAGGCCGCAGAAACTAAGTATAAGTATAACTACGAGCAGCTGAGTGAGTAAAAACATCCAACTTGTAATTCAAAGTCAGAGATATCGGGATTTCCTCACAGAGGCAACACCTGCTATTCCACATATTCCACATACACACTGAGTATTAAGAACTAGTGTCACCTGTGGATCTCTGGTAATTTATAATAATTACCTGACCTAAATCCTGTGCAAATCGGTCATGTCTGTAATTTGTAAAGTAAAAATTCATCCAGTAATTACCCACCCTATTTCAGTAAACAGAGGTTTTGTGATAATATTAGGCCTGTAAAAATTTGTGTCTTGGTGACTTTGCCTGTTTCCTTGTTGACAACGATAAAAGACACACTGATGACGACAAAAAACAAAGTTTTGGGTAAAAACTGAGGACGTTCATGTCATAATATAGCATGGAAATTCACTGAAAGAGCAAGCTTCAAGCCTTCAGAAAAGCGGCATCTTTAAAAGGAGTAAGTAAAGCAACAGTAAGGAACATTTGTCTTTCAGCAGTTATGTGTAAGTGTTGAGCCTGTCCTTGACATAATACTAATAATAATAATAATAATAATAATAATAATAATAATAATGGATTCGATTTCTGTAGCACTTTTCAAGGCACCCAAAGTGCTTTATATTATTGAGCCATTATTTATTCACTCTCACATTCACACTCTGGAGGTGGTAAACTACATTTGTAGCCACAGCTGCCCTGGGGCAGGCTGATGGAAGCATGGCTGCCAATTTGCGCCAAACGGCCCCTCCAACCACCACCGAACATTCATATGCATTCATACTCCAGTGTGAGTGGCACTGGAGGCAAGGTGGGTGAAGTGTCTTGCCCAAGGACACAACGGACAGACTAGGACAGAGCGGGATTTGAACCCTTCGGTTACTGGACAACCTGCTCTACCTCCTAAGCCATGGCTGCCCCATCGACGTCACAGTCGAAGAATAATGTCAGCAAATTCAGGTAAAAAAGCAGACCTGTAATATGAGCTGCATGAAACACAGACATGGAGGGTTTATTTCTAAGTCACTGGAGGACACAGGTTATACTAGTCCTATGCACATGGGTGTTTAGACTTACAGAAGCTTAAAGATGTATTATAGTAAACTCTAATTGGATAATTAAGAACCGGACAGTCCACGATGAGTAATTTTCACTTTAGATGAATTCATAGGGGCTGGAGTTAAAAACACACCAACGTGTGTTGGCGTGCGCCTTCTTCAGGGTGTTTCTTCTTAAAGGCACACGCCAACATGCGTCAGTGTGTTTTTATCTCCAGCCCCTGTGAACTAATCTACAGGCCCTCATGAAATAAAGGCTTTTGAAAATTTTCTAACCAAGCGAGTGCCTAGATTTTTGTCTTTTTCCAGTGGTTCATGCCCTCTCCATGAGCACCTGTGGTTTGCTGAATACCAGTAGCTCTGTGTGAAATTGTTTTTTTTTGCCTTTTTTAATTTCTACTATAGATAGATGGATGGATGGATAGATGACCGACCGACTGACCAACCGACCAGCAGATAGATAGATAGATTTATTAATCCCCAAGAGGAAATTGAAAATATGGTCACCGCTCCGCAGAAACAGTCACAACCACACCAACAATAAATACAGTGTATAAATAGTTAATATAGCTAGAAAATAAGTTAGGTTAAAAGAAAAGTAGAATTAAAATGACAATGTACAATGTAGTTGTACACATAGCATTCGGTGTAGCTCCTTGTTTGGTGTTTGAGCATGGTGAAATCTGGTGTCTTCTATGTCCCAAACTCACACAAATATATAGAAAACTACTGTAAAATGTACTTTTTTTTACCGACTCCTCCACCATCAAAGCAATATTTGATCACATCCTTTTGATCACATTTGAACTGAAAAGCTTATGTAGTAGAACTTTTGTTACTATTTTTTTTTAATTCTACTTTAATTAGGAAAATTAACTCATAAATTAGTATTTTTAAGTGTTTCACCCAGTGTAATCGACTACATTATATGACTGTCTGAGTAACACTGTAGATAAATGAACTGCTTGTTTGAAAGAAAACTAAAACTTGATTCATTCATCTTAATATAGTTGACTTTAAAGAGGGTGTGAAGACAGCACCGGTGGAAATTTACACTAGCAACATCTTTTATACCCACTAGTTACTATTTCTGTCTGTCTGCTGTTTGCCAGATACTGTACAGTGGGATTAGTATTTTCACTGAAAACAGTTGCCAAATCAGTGAGACTGGACCAAACAGTAAAGCTGTGGGCTGTACAACTAAATAATGCTTTTTCAGAAAAAGAGCTGAAGGGACACTGTAGAGTTGGTAATGACTGCGTTTGTCAGGTCGAGTAAGCCCTTTCACATGACACACAGTCATTTCAACTACTGTTCATTAAGTGTTCATCCCTGCAGCTTTAAATCTGATATTCTGATCACAATAGGGCTCCATTTCTGCCAGACTATAAGAATCAGAGGACTCCTCTATTATACTAAACTGGATATTAGACATCATTCTGCAGCACACAGCCGGTGGGACGCCACAGCTCTGCAGGTCTGTAGGAGTGAAGACAGTTGACACGTACCGTCCTCCACATCATCCTGTGTACGCTCTATTTAAGGCCGTTTTATGTATTTCTTATTGCGTATAGAATTTCCACAGTGGAACACAAAGTTTTAACATGAACTTCTTGAACTCTAGAATTTGTCAGCCCAACATAAATCCATCAAATGTAACGTGGTACGCACTTTTAATACCCCTCGGCCAAATATAGAGTAAGATTTTGCTGAAAGTTACTGCCTTAAAATTTAGATTAGACGTCATTGTGTAAAATCGTTTACATACATATTTATATTTGAAAGTACTCAGATATTATAACTGCAGAAGCCCAATTGACCTTGAAAAAGTAGGTCAAGGTCACCTATTT
Organism: Apogon hyalosoma; assembly: GCA_037367295.1. Lineage (NCBI taxonomy): Eukaryota > Metazoa > Chordata > Actinopteri > Kurtiformes > Apogonidae > Apogon > Apogon hyalosoma. Next base: position 8,066,097 of record JAPQRP010000011.1, read on the forward strand.
TCAATAGGCTTCTGCTCCGTGCCAAGATGCATCCACAGTATAAATTTAGTGCAGATATCTCAATGCATTCTTCAGATAATGCGATTATGTCATTGAATGGAAAGACAGACGGACAGACACCAAAACAATTACAATACCCCTGCAGCCAGAAGCTAGCCGAGGGGTAAAAACCATGTTTCCATGAAATGTCAAGTACAGCTGCTAAAAAAATGATTAGACCATCAAAAGTCATCAAAAAGAACGGTTATGCAATTAAGTACTAACTCCTGTGTGGATCATGTGACTAAAACAGACAGAAAAGAAAACATGGAATGAATAAAAGCACTGTTTT
>JAPQRP010000011.1:8079272-8111858 GCA_037367295.1 Apogon hyalosoma
CCATGTTTTCTTTTCTGTCTGTTTTAGTCACATGATACACACAGGAGTTAGGACTGGATTGTTTTTGATGACTTTTGTTGGTCTGATAATTTTTTCCACGACTGTAAATACAGTACATAAATGCCTCACATGCTACTGAGGGTTGCACAGACCTCTGCCAGCATGCGAGAGGAGAAAACTAACCTCTCTTCAGCTTCCTGATATATTCACTGTGCAAACTCTGTCTTTGTGCAGACTTGCCATTTGCTTCCGTCAGCCATTCTGCCGCTCCGTCCTGAATCTGCACGGCACAGTCGCCGGGCCGCAAACATCAACACAAGCCTTTACAGGTGCTAGTGCAAAAATATCACACTGTAACAGTTTTAGGGATCCCATTATTTGTGTTGTGAATGCTTCTCACAGTGACAGTGTGATGGGAACAGAGCTGCGGCAGCGAGGCAACTACGCAGCAACTACAGCACTGACGCACACCCAGTCACCTAAAATACATGAACTGCAGCTTCTGCTTTATTATACAGTCAGCAGCCACTGAAGCTAGACTGTATGGATGAGGCAGCTATATGTAGAACTTCATGTGATTACAGTGTCTCTGTAACAGCAACAGCTACCAGTGCACAGAGGCATTCGAAGTCTGCACATAATGGCTTCAAAGTGTATTAATGGTGAGTTTGGAGCCATAAAAACCTAGAGATTTCACACATTTTATATCTTATGAATGCAAAAAGCCGATCTTATATTTTTAGAATGTTAAAAGTCATATAAACATTGCTGTCACTGAATTTGGGGTCACTTTGGGACAGCTCAACAAGCTCTCAGCTCTCATGATGAGCATGTTAGCAAGCATCTGTTAGTTTAAATATGCAACAGACATGTACAGCAGCCACATTAGCATAGGTGTTTTGCTTCCTGAGATGTGACAAATGTGAGTCAATACAGAGATAAAGTCCCACTCTTTCTCATGGACCATATTTTGCATATTTTGATGTAGTCAATACTGAGACCATGTTTTGAACTGTGCCAAGATCACAGAAATGATGCTTATCAGTATAAAACATTCATAATTTTCATCTCTACTAATACATTTCCCCTCATTTTTTACACTGGAAAAAAATCTAAATCTTACCAAGTTTTTTTTTGTTTTTTCATTTCTAGTCAAAATATCTCATCACACTTAAAATAAGACATAATAACCTGAAGAGTGACTTTTCAGTGAGATATAAAGAACTTATTTTTAGACAATAGATCTTGAAAATCTTATTATGTTTTTTTTTTGTTTGTTTTGCTTTATTCAAGCAAAAAAATCTGCCAAGGGAACAAGTGAAAATTCTCTTGGTAAGATTTCCTGAAATAAGATTTTCCAGATCTATTGTCTAAAAATAAATTCTTATATCTCACTGAAAAGTTACTCTATAGGCGATTCTGTCTTATTTTAAGTATGATGAGATATTTGGACTAGAAATGAGAAAAATACACTTGGTAAGATTTAGATTTTTGCAGTGTAGGAACAAGATGAAATGTGCCAACCACCATGTGTTCTGCTAGTAGAGAAATACAGTTCAATAAGCGTTCTAACACAAAACTTAATGGAATGACAAAAAAAAAAAATCTTTAAAACAGACAAATAGCAGGAATCAGACTTTGCTTCTCTATATTATTTCTTTTTGCATGGTGTATAAATATATATCTGACAGGAAAAGTAGAAGAGACAGCCTGAATGGGCCTGAATCTGCTGATAAACTTAATAGTTTTGTTGTGTGTTTGCTGTCATTCACAGCTGCTATTCTCAGATTTGACAGCAGAGGAGATGCTGGATCATTAGTCCATATTCTGCCTCAGTGCAAACAGAAACCCAGGACTGATTTCAACCCCATTCTGTTATGTATGGATCGACTTAAGTCACGGGAAAGGATGATTATTTCAAAGGAGGGAGGGTTGGAGTGGGAGCACTGGGGTGTCAGGTGTGGCGAGGGCAAATAATATTCATGCCTCGTGGCTCAGGTAGGTGGTTCTTTAATAGAATTTTGCTTTGAGCTTCTGGGAGAAAGAACAGACCCTTGAAATTATCTGAGGATTTTCCTGGAAATGAGGGACCACTGGCATCTTGGCTTGATGATTTTATTGTAGCACTAAACCTGATGTACAAAATCAGTAGAATGTTTGATCTAATCATTGAAACTGTAATCCACTATCCACTTCAATAAATATAGATTGTGGGCATCAGTATGTTTTATTCATGATATGCTGATTCTGTCTAAAGGATAACTAATGTTGACTGTTTTCCATTTAAAACCCTGGATATGGCTCAAATTCATGTTTTTTTTTTTGTTTTGTTTTGTTTTGTTTTTTACACAAGGTTCACTCATTTATATATAGCAAACACCCTGTACGTTCTTGTAGTTTTTGGATGTGCATAAATCTTCAAATGAAAATTTAATTAAATGATCAGTGATCCTAGATTTTTTAATGCACTTGTTTAGCCATGATAATTAGCAGTGGTATTTTATTAAAATTGCAGGCAAAGAACAGATGAACAAGATGGGTAAAGGGGGATTAAGTTTAGCATAAATTCATATTAATAAAGTCAGCAATTGGAAAAGGTAGGGCTTCGAGTGTCTTTCCAAACAACAAAGACAGTTAATTATACGCCATATGCGGATGAAAAGCAGCCGTACAGTTCTTACCTTGCCAATATACTGGTAATCACTGCCTGTGTACTCCTCCTGCAGGAAGAACTGGTTCCACATCCAGCCTCTTCTCACTCTTTTGAGCAGCTTTTCTCCTCTGATCGCTGCTTCGTTTCCCTCTCCTCCTACTGCCTCTATCCTCCGTCCATTCAAAGACAACGCATCCATGGAAAGGCCAAGACAGACCAACAGAACGCCCAGTAAGATAGTCCTCATTTTTCTGGGGGTGTAGGATGTACAGGTCATAAATGTTCTATCGTCCCAGCTGGATCACTCTGAATTGGGAGAAGGGTCTATTGGTCATAGTCCCTCAGGTCTCGACTGATGTAGGAAAAGAACTGTAAGAGAATTAGAGAAAAAAAGAGATGAGTGCACGGCTGAACCTCACACTGGAACAGTTCGAGCGGAGTTTTAAAAGGCTGCATTGTGAGAGAAGTTTGTGGACTGATTTGGAAATGTATGGTAGAGCACAGCAAAAATAAAGACAGAAAAAGTATGCCTACTGCACAAGAAGTCACACCCTGCAACAACAAAGCCAGATATTCTTAAATATACTCAAATTGTCTTAACTTGGAAAGAGTCTTACTTGAATTATAACTAGAAAAGCCAACAATTTTAGCAAACTGTGATCACTGTAAATGACCAAAACTATTATTATTATTATTATTATTATTATTTATTTTTAATAAAAGTTACTCTTTAGTTGATTTTGTCTTATTTTAAGTGTGATGAGATATTTTGACTAGAAATGAGAAAAATATACTTGGTAAGATTTAGATTTTTGCAGTGAAACTCATATCTGACGAATGAAGATGAAAAGTGCATCCTTATCTGAACAAATACATCCCAGGATTCAAGCCATTTTATACTATTTCAATTTATACCGAGTGACAAAAATACATAAAAAACAAGTGGTGAATATAGAGTAAGTTTTGAGTTTGTATTCACTGTATATTAAAATAGACACACTTTTTACCAAAGTATGATATATTCATAAAAGAGGTGATAGGAAGGGGACTGGAAATAAATGTGTCTTTTATGTAGTCCTACTTCAAGTTGAGGCTTTTTTTTTTTTTTTTTTTTTTTCTGTCTGCAGCTGAGGTAAATAAAGTTATTTTGGGAATTTATGTGTGCCACAGAAGTCCTCATAGTTTGTTATTTCCTGTGTTGTGATTGACAAATATGTGCTTCACTGTGGAACTTATTATACACAGAAACAGATGGGAACAAAGAGAAGTTATTGTCTGGCCAGCACCATTAGTCACTTAATGATATGTTTCGCGATGCATAAGGTAAGGTCAGCCAAAGTCTACTGGAAAACAAACAGCTTAAGCTCCTGTGATGAACTCTCATATTATAATAATCTGAAAACAACCTGTGCTCATATACAAAACCAAGCTATGTGTTTGTCTCTTTGGATGAGCGCTGGATTCCTCCTTTTTCTGGCGTTATCACTCCATTGAGATTTTTTTTAGCCGTTTTTCCTTCATCCTGCCGTACCATTATTAGCAGCGCAACATGAAATGTTTAACAAAAGCAAAGCAATAATAAACTCTGACTATCATTTTACAGAAAGGCCAAAGAGAGGCTTCAAAAACAGCACAGCCACAGAACGTCGCTGAATCCAGTGAGAAGATACTGACAAGGATGCAAAAGATAAGTGGCATGTAATCTTCACTGCAGAGAAGATTGAAGGCTAAGGCTTGAAAAGGCCTTTTATCAAGATTTATGTTTACACCGATGAATAGAGTGAATTATTCATGAATGAATGCACTTTCACTGATGTCACGTGCAATGATGAATGATGAATACCTCAGTTTTACACACTCTATCTTCTGTTTCCAAATCTAAACCTCCATCTTTCAGCTTCCCCCGCCTTTCACCTCTATCTAACTGTTTTTATAAGCTGCAAAAAAACCAAAAAAAACTCACTTTATCTATTCACAGCTTTATATTGTCTTTCAGCTTTTTATATTTACATCATGCAATTACTGTTAATTCAGTTATGGTTATAGTATACTATAGTAAGTATGTCTGGATGTTTTTTTTTTTTTATTGTATCTTCACCTGATGAGGCTTAAGTAATTGTTTTATTTTGCAGTTTACTGAGATTTAACCCATAAAGACCCAAACATCCACTGGTGACCAAAACCATCTACTGATCTAAAATGTTTAATACCTGTTGATCCACTAATTCTATCAATACATGTAAATAATTGGTGGAAAATTCAGTTAATAATTTTTTTCATGGTCATCAGATATGACCCATTTGGACGTTCAGAGGCTCCGTAGTGAACGTGGAACAAGGAGCAATAAGGCGGATCAAGGATTTTTTATTGTCATTTCCACTGTGCACTTACACACACAAGAGAATAAGATTTCATTTCTCAATCTCTGACTACAGTGCAAAATCAATATCAATAAATAAATAAGCATTGTAATAAATAAAATGGAATAAAAGCATCCTAAATGGAATAAAATCATCATACTAGAAATAAAAACAGTCCATTCCTCCGTATTGTGTTCAGTCTCTTAACTTGACAGGTGACTAACACCGTCATCTTCTACAACATTGATTCACCAGTAAAACCCATGGAGTTGGATCAGTGACAGTGGATGGACACACTGGGTTTTACATTCAGTTGTTGATATCTTTGCTGAAAATGTGACTTTTTCTTCAGTTTTTTCTGTTTTGATCAATCAACCCTTGAGTTTTGATGAACATCTACATTAAACATAGGAAATTACTTACATATAGGAAAATACATGATTTACAGTTAAAAAGAAAAAAAAAAAGCAAAAGTACGGAGCATGATATTACAGTAAATGGTGATAAATTACTTAAGAAAGGTTAAATAGAGAGAAAATCCCATTTGAGAACGGTCACAAAACTAGCACTGGGTCTTTATGGGTGGAAGGCCATAGTGTTGCAGCCTGCCAAATTACAATATTTACTATATTATCATAGTAATCTGCCTTTTGCTAACAATATTCTATAATGATTTATTTGCAAGTATCGATACTGACAGCCATGTTGAATTTCTATTACATTGTACTATTTTAAAATATGCAACGTCTCTGTCTTTCTCTCACAAATACATTGACAATGGACCTGTCTGTGAATATCAAAACATGATCATGTGTGGGAGGAAGCATTGTTGTTGCCCGTTCCCCACAGAGAAGGCAGCTGGCCGGATTCCTGAACAGAATCAATCCGGTGTTCACAAGTGGTTAGCATCACACACACATCCACACAGAGCAGTCCAGAACCCATGCGTTTAGGTTAGCTCCGGTAAGTTAGTCCGAGTTGTTAAAACAGAGCCGTCGATCAAAAAGACTCAACTCCTCTCACAAGCAAATATACAGGAAGCCCAGTCTGTAATTTGCGGTAATATTACGACGCAGCTGGGTTGTGGAGGTTAACATGCTTGACATAACTGCTCATCAGTGACTGCTCAGGGAAGTGGAGAGGATTCGTGTGAATTCTCTAACTCTGATGCTGGATGTTTGCTCTTGCAGCGACTCCAAAACGCCTTTAGCTGAACAGAGGACGGTGCATATTTCGCTATCAATTGGACATGAAATAATGAAGCTCTTGCCCATTGATTGACCAATAACTGAAATGTCCCAGTGTTCTAATACAACGAACAGAAGCAGAACGCAAAATCCACAAATAAAATTTAACTAAGTGAGAAAGAGCGGCACATTAAGTAACTACTTGTAGCTCTGACATTTGAAACAGACTCCGATTTTGGTAGTTTTTTCATGAATAATGCATTTTTAAAGGGCTCATATTTATCTAAACCCACTTTTATTAGTCTTTGGTTCATTTATTTGTGTTTTTGGACCCTAATAGTTCATAAAGTTTGTATTTGAACCCTCCAGGTGCTGCAAAGCTATCTTTCTATTCATTCTGGCAAAAATCGAGTGCATTTCTACAACCTGTTTTAATTCCTGCTTAATTTGTTACGTCCATAAATAGTTACGTCTTGACATTTGCACATATAAGGTCAAAACTTCAGACGAACATTTCTCTAGAGTTCGATGTAATTGTTTATCAGCAGCGGCGATTGTAGTAAAAACTGAAAATATGTCCAAACTTGGAGCCGATTACCTAAAATGTTCAGTTGTTGGTTGAACGGGATAGAGCAGCACAGTCAACAACCTGGAGGGGGCGGGGCCTGAAGTGGCTCATGTGCATTTAAAGGGCCAGAGCTCAAAACCACCTTTCTCAAGTCAATACTCAAAAAATCGGGTTGAAGATGGACCTGTGGAGTTGAATTAGTGAAGAATTCAGACCCAAGCAGAGCATTGACAGTTTATGTAGAGCACAGGGGAATGTTTGAAAATGCACAATTCCATTTTAAAAAGCTAAATATCAGTCCTTTAACACAAGTATTTCTTGCAGTGTTTTGCAGAAAACTGTACAACTGTAAACTTGTACCCTTTACCTAGTGTAATCCCAAGAAAACAATTTATAGCAAAATATGTATTATATATAAAACTATGTATATGCTGTAAAAAAGTGTACTTTTTAATACATTTAGCCCAGACTGGTGACACTTAATTGCTTGAATAATGGCGCTTGGATCCATCCCGGTGTAAATGACTTTTCTTCCAATCACCCTTTATTGAAACTGACCTAATCCTTAATGATGCAGCCAGGCAGAAAGACTTTCCCTCATTTACAGAAGTTTTCTCCTCTTTCATCTCTCCTTCCTGATTCTGGCTCTACCTTTCTAAATTTAAGCTCAACCCCCTTTAATTATCACTTCATCTCCACTTCTTGACTGAGGATGTTAATGTAAAACCACAAGCTGCTCTGAGCTGTTCACACGTGCACTGGCATTACACCTGTGGCTGAGGTGTGTGCATCTACAGAGCCTATACTACTATAAATACTCCATACAGATCATTTAATGCACACTCAAACTGAGAACATCTCCTTCCTCTCATCTTTCACGCTCAACCTTAAATAAATACTTCCTTGAAAATTCGAGTGACCACTGACTTAAAGGATGTTGCATCTAAAAAAAAACACCTCCAAAACTGCTTTTGTGCACTTAAAACTCTACTGGATCAATAAATCTATTCACATTCATGTTGAAGGATCTGGAAGGAACGCTTACCCAGCAATTACTACACCGAAAGGAAATGTGCTTTTATCTTCCCACACAGCTCTGTCACTGTCTTGCTGCAACAAGCAAAAAATAATGTTCTTCTTTATCCACAGCATTTGCCATGAGAATGTCAAGCAGTTTTATTCTGTACACATGGTACACTTCTTTCACAGCAGATGAATGTCACCGCTCTTGGTCTCAGAAAAAAAACCTTCTGTATAATAAAAGAGTCAGGGTGTGCGTCTTTGAGACTTTGACGCTGCTCATCAGAGGAAAACAGTCATGTTAATGAAGAGGCTGATTAAAATGACTAAGTGACTAATCAACTAATTATGTTCGCTGCACACTGGCCTTCCACCGGTTGATTTCGAGATTAAACTGCATGATCAGTTCACATTTCCAGCACTAGGGTGCAGCCCACACATGCAACAGTGGTTTCCAACTTCTTCTAAATCAATAGAGAAACGGAACAAAGCTGTGCTCATATCCTACACTGCTCAGGTCCATCACAGTCAATAACTCCTTTTCTCTACCAAAAAGAACCATCACACTGAACACATGTTCCACCACTGCCGCACATACTTTGTTATTTAAGAGAGCTACATTCTTTCTCATTGTGTCTCTTGCCCTTTAAGTCCTCTCTGCCTCTCTTTCTGTGTGCTGCATTAGTCCCATTAAGTTGGTGCTTTATGAGAAGGCTATAATTGAATCAGGTGAAGAACACACAGGAGGCTGATTGATTCTGGCTGGACGCCTTGGCTCAGTTTTTTAATCAGCCTCATAACTCCATTATCACACTGCAAAAAAAAGGCTACAACCTTTGAGTTTTTCTGGTTCAAAGGGATTTTTCCCCTTTTGTATTCAAGTGTGTGTAAAATAACCAAGCTGGTATTAAAGCACAATCCAACCCCAAAAAAACACCCCATACCCAGGAGACAAAGTCTTATACTTTATATCAAAATCATTCTTTTCTGGTTTTTGGTGTACCTCTTGCATAACAAAATCAGCCACCTTTGACATATTCCCTCTCTGATGTGTTCTGATGTGCGTCAACATCTAAACTATATCTGAAACTGGCTTCATCTGCAGTGCTTGAAAGGAACGCCTTGACATGCAGGGGTTTTGTTTTTTGGTTTTTTTTTTTTTTTGGGTGGGTGGGGTGAAGTGTGTGATAGTTTTCCATCAAATCCTGAGGTGAAGCTAAAATTTCAAAACAAGCAACTTTTTTGAAATGAAAATAAAATAAACAAAACAAGTAAATGAAAATAAAATCATTAAAACACTACAGTTCAATGCAGTTCTATAAGTACATTCTCAACAGGATTGTCTAAAGGTTAATAAAAGGTTATACAGTCCTCTATATACCTGTTGAACAAATGCTAAATTTGAAAGAAAAGAACATAACATGTGTCCAAGCTAAATATAAGAGCATTAAAACATCTGATTATATCCTGAAACATTGCCCATTCCCCTGCAGGCTAATTGTGTGTAATTATCAGATTGGTTACAAGTCTGGAAAGATTCCAAACACTCTTTTGTACTTCCTCTTTTATCTAGACGAGCTTCTGAACACACAGAAAAGATGTTGCTGTGCTAATTTCAATTGAAGTCTCAACACTTATTTCAATCTATGATCAGCTGATCTTAGCACCATCTGCCCAAAGAGCTTATCTGTGCAAATGCAGCCATTGCAGCAACGTAAACAAAGCAGACTGATATGGCACTGACCAGTCACGCTAAGATTACAGCATCCTAGTGGCGATCTGTGCGGGGCTTCCTAATCATAGTTTAAATCACATTATAATTACATCATGTAATGTAGATTAGCAAACATGAAACGTAAATTGCTTAAATTTCTTTATGTTGCATCTTTACAAGACCAGAAAAGCAATAATTCCAGATCTGAGGGTTCTATTGTAATTCTATGATTAAAAAAAAGGACTGTCTTTGGTTAAGTAAGGCTGCAACAGAAAACTGCTGACACCGCTTAATCTGAGGGTGACAGACAGTGGGGCTGTGGCTTCGTCTGATAAGCCAGGGTGTAAATGCATGGGCCTGCATCCACAGCTCCATTTCTTAGGTCAGATATTTACACATTGAGGGTAAATGTATGGTTAATTCAATTAATCTTGGTCGGTTCTGGGTTTGATTCCAGGATGGAGTTTGCATGATCTGCCTGTGTCTGTGTGGGTTCTCTGATTTCCTCCCACCATCCAAAGACAATGCACTAGGGATGCACCGATACTAGGTAGTGGATCTTTTCAAAAAGCGACTGTGTGAGTTAGTAAAAAAAAACTACTGACATATTTATGACAACTACCCTCATCAATATCAATATCAGCATTAGTATCCGCATTAGTATAACCTCTTCTGTCATTGCCATGTTTGTTATTATTGAATTTCTTCTTCTTTTTCTCAAAAAAACCTTACTCTTTGTGGTATTTGACAAGTATCGTTAATTAAGAGTGGCGCCCTCTGGTGGATTGGTTGAAAGGCTCATTCCAACCCATTAAATGTCAGCAGCAGCGCTTTGTTACCGTCAGACTAATGACAACGACAATAAAGCACATTTTCATAAGTAACTAAGAACTGTAATGGTATTATCAAGTACTCATATCGGTACTCAGTATTGGCAAGTAATCAAATGTATTTGTACTTGTACTCAGTCTGGGGAAAAAGTGGTAACAGTGCATCCTTAACATGCACTTAATAGGTTTATTGTCAATCTTTATCACCTGTAGGTGTGAATGTGAGAGCGAATATGGCAGCCGTATGTGTCAACCCTGTGATGAGCTGGCAGCACATCCAGAGTGAACCCCGCCTTCACCTGCTGGTAGGTGGTTTAGGCTTCAGCATCACCACAGCCATTTCATTCAATCTCAGTGTGATACGTTCATATCAAAACCATACAGACAATGTGATGTATTGGACAGCATTAGTTGATAGCACTCTTTGATCGTTTCATGTTAAATATTAACAGTCATGCAACACAAGCGTGCTTGGCTTACAAAACAATAACATGTAAGTATTACTTAACAAGCGTACAATCAGTGACATGCAAACAGCCAATCACACAACAGGCGGAGATGCACCATCACTACTCCTATTTAAAAATGAGTGAGAAATCATTAAGTCATGCACAGCTACAACAAAATGCACCTCAGCGGAAATCATTCAGCTTGACAAAGTGCAGCTAAGGCAGCTGTCTATGCAACATTACCAACAATATCATTTGTTGTTTGTAAGTGCCATGTAAGCTGGTAAAACAGTGGCAATGAAAAGCCAAATGTAACACCACCAAGAAAACAACAAAGTGACAGACTGTCAACAGTTTTCATTGAGAAGCGAAACACACAGGACAACGCTTTACATATGGCTCCATTCACAGATCTGTGTGAGAGTGGGAAATGTCAGAATCACTGAATTTGACTTAAGTCGTGTGATAACAGATTACTGATTGGTTGCAAGTTATGTATTCTAATTTATTTACCTGTGTGCATTGATAAAAAGGACAGAAAAATATCAACAATTATCACATATTTAATCATTTCATTGGAAACATTTCTTCCTTAAACATTAGACTTTCATTATCTTCTGTTTGTGTTTATGGATTTTGATTGTATTGTTTATTATCATTTTCATCGGTATTTTTAGTTTTATTGTCATTTTAATCTGGCCTGACACCAATTTTACTGTGATTTTAATCCACTGGTTCCATTCTATTCTATTCCTCTCCATGTAAAGCACTTTAAAGCCTTCCTTCCTTCCTTCCTTGCTTACTTTCTTGCTTCTTACATATCAAGATACATTTTTCAACTATACAGTCCAGCCCTATTGGCATTACATTAAAAGTTAGACCATCTGCTGTTGCTAAACACTGCACAGCAGCAGGATGTGAATGAATGGGTAAGGCAAAGGACTCCTGAAGAACTGCCATATTTTCCCAGCCAAGGCAGCCGACTCCATTCATTTGTCCAATCTGGTGTTGGAAGCATCCACAGACGTCAAATAAAAACGGAAAAGTTTTAGTCACAATGTACAGGCTTCTTTAATGACAGCTGTCGAAAGTGAATGCCTGATAAGCCTTCCAGCACTACAGTGACGATTCTCAGATCTCTGTGGTGAAATCGTGAGTTATACATTCAAAACAAAGAAATGCAAGCCAATAAAGTATGAAGGAACAGAAACGGTGCAATTATAAGTACAGTAACTTTTCACAGCTGCCAGAGGGCTTTCCACATCACATGCCAGGCTCCATAAGCTGCAGCCACACAATGCAGCTAAAATGTCCATGGTCCCTTCAGCTGAGCGAGGCTGGAAGTATTCGGTCCAAAGAAACACCAGTGAGAGGGCCATTAAGGCAGTGAACATTCACACACCATTCTCACCCAATTTAGAACAGCAGCCCAGGCCAACGTGATATTTCCTCTCCGATCTCCCCTCCTTTGTCTTTACAAACAGTGATAAATGTTCATGACCTTCAGGTGACAATCACAGCGCGTCTCTTCCTCTGTTGCTTCCATCTCCCACCTCTCCTCATGTCTGTGTGTGTGTGTGTGTCCATGCATGTGTGTGTGTGTGTATGTATGTGTTGCTACCTTGCAGACAGCCACTGAGACCTCTGACAACTCCCAGAGGACCAATTAGAGGTGAAAAAAGGAGAATGTCAGCCACCAAGCAGCCAGTGTGTGTGTCCGTGTGTGTGTGCGTGTGTGCGTGTGTGTGTGTGTGTGTGTGACAAGTACAAACCCAGCCACCCCTTTCCATCAGAGTAGACCAACCATCTGAAGGCAGCCAACAGCATCCACACCGCCTGTCCAGTTTTAACTCACACACTTTCACTGTCTCCTGCTCAGACACACAGTAACACACTGACACACAAACACACACACACAGCCGTCAGATAGTCCAGTCCCTGGTCCTTGGGAGTGTGAAGTCTCATTATGAATAAACCATAAACGAGGTGCAGAAGCTGCACCTTGACTTTATAGACACTTGACTATAAGTTTTTAAACAGTGAACTTTTTTGGCAACTTTTGTGATCCATATGACATTGCCATGAATCATTCCCTTTAATATAAAGCATACATTAGTAATACAGAAAGACTGTGTCATTTAGCCCCTCAGAATCACATGGTCAGTCAGTCAGTGACAGTCTATAAGTCTTCCTGATCTCTGCCAGACAGTTCAGTGCCTGTTTAGCCATTCAGTCTGGGGCAACATGCAGAGAGAACCGAGCTAGTCAGTAACCCAATTTTCTGAATATGTAACCATCAACGAGGAACCTAGATACTGTTGATCAATTAGAAATGGCATGAAAACATTATGCGATAGAAAATACAGCTCGTGATGGCTAGAAAACAGATCTTGCTGTTCCTTTCAATTCTCCTGTTACAATTCTTGTTTGTTCCCAGTGCAGGCAGATAATGAAATTGTCATGCATTAACCTTTTGAGGCATTTAATACTTTCTGTTTTTGTGGTGGTCTAATGCATTTATTTTATAAGAATTGCACTGTTTGTCACATGTTTATCTGCTTGTGAACTGAGCTGAACTGAATAACTGCAACTGGACAGATCATTGCTTTCTCTGTAATCTAATTGAACAATATGTCAGTTATATATCAATAAGTCAGCAGCAGCTATTTTGATAATCAGTTCAAATTTTTTTTTACCGTTATTAAGAACTGATTGAGAAAAATACTTTGATTATAAAGAAACTAAGACAACATCTAACAGTAAAACTGATAGATGTTAAGAATGGCCACTTCTGATGTCAGTGCTGAAATGTCTCTTGGGAAATATTACATATGGGAAAAATCATCCACTCTCAAGCTGAGATGAAAAAAAAAGTGACAAAAGTAGACGTGTGAAGAATAAAACTTCAGCTTTCTCACCTCTCTCCATGAGGTTTTGAGAGTATCTGGATGCAGCCCAATTCTGCCATCAGTAAGAAAGATGTAAGGAGGTTTTAGATGTTGTTGAAAATCTGACAAGCACTTTGTTTGAGGCATATTGACTTCTTAAAAGAGAGCATTCACACCAGGGCGAGAACAGTTTCAAGAGATCACCAAAGCCTTTGTAAAGACCATGAACATATGTATCGAATTTCATGGCAATCTGTGAAACCGTGAAGATATTTTACTGGGTTCAAAAAGTACTGACCAATCACCCATAAAGTTAAACTGTGATACAGTACAGCATGTCAGCTCCATGCTGCAGTTTGCACTGTAGCATTTCTAATTCAAGTTCAAGTCAGAAACTATTATTCCGTAGTATTCCTCTGCTTTTCAGCTTAATGCCAGAGAGGCAAACTTCTAGCCCTCTGAATTCTCTGAAAGATGTTCACTGTATTTAAAATGGGAGCACAGAGGATGAAGAGGCACCCGAGTCGACACTCTAGAAGCTGCCCTGGACCTCAGACAGACATAAGCCACCTTTATACAGAGATCCCGGAAAAAAGGTCAGATGGTGATCCCACCTTTTTGCCACCACTGACCGATTTCCACAGCCAAGCCAAAGGTGAGATAGGCTGGACATTAACACAGCGGACCTGCGTTCCAGAATCAAAGGGGCGCTGATGCAGCGCAGCGTATAGTGTGTCATATAACTTGCGCAAATGTTGCTAACCTCTCCAGAGTCGGCTCGTCTTTCACCGTTCCACAAATGCTAGCATGGATAGAGTCCTCCACCCTAAGTAACAACAGCTCGCGGATCTCGGCGTCTCCCCAGTTTGACATCTTTCTGGTCTCATTGAGATGTTTGTTTACTGTACATGGCTGCCTTCATTTTTAAATCCGCAGTACATTATCAAAACGTCACACCTTGGTTGCAGAACGAGCGGTGTTCCTTTTACACAGAATCGTGATCCACCTTCATCACGGTTCTGTTACTACCTCCAGAGGTGTTGCAGACCAAATGATCCCACCATTTTGTTTACACAGACGTCATTCCGGAATAAAGGCAAAATATTCCCGGCACAGAAGTGCTGTGTAAAAGGGGCTACAGAGTGGTTTCCATTTAAGGCTGCACTTTACCAGTCGTCTTTACACAGTTCTATTAGCACAGTAGAGTCATTTATGTTCATTTACTGTAGTGTTGTAAAGGGCTGAGGGATGATCTGTCAAACAGACGGTTCATCTTGAAATACTGGGTAAAAATAACTAGTCCTTTAAGAATGTGCTACCAGCTGAGATTTTAGAGAACAGTTTGTCTCAGATAAACTAGGACATAAACAATCCTATCCAACCTAAGTGTCCAATCATGATATAATCCAAGGTAATGAAGTATTCATTCCTTTAACAATAACTGATAACAGTGAAAAGTGTGTAATCTACAGCCCTATTCTTTAAGCAGTTCTGTCACGATTTAAAGTAATCAGGATTTAAAAGAGATCAATACTAGGTACTAATTATTGGGCATTTAGATGATACTTTATAACCATTTAGTTATGTAATAAGTCTTCAAATAGCCTCTGGCACGTATTTAATAAATAATGTTCTAAGTTAAACTCTTTCCTCATGTCTAGATTTAAAGAACAGGGATTTATGTTATAGATACAGACAGGTGATGATCAGACTGAAATTCCATTATTTTATTTTCTATAATGTTATGCTAATGTTTGCCATTTTCTGTTCAGCAGTGTGGTGAAGAAGCTGGCGGTCTGTGTAAATATTAGATTTAAACAGCAGTATAACCCCAGGCAAACATATTTTCATACCAGGTCAGAAGACACACATCTGTGGGTTCACA
Organism: Apogon hyalosoma; assembly: GCA_037367295.1. Classification (NCBI taxonomy): domain Eukaryota; kingdom Metazoa; phylum Chordata; class Actinopteri; order Kurtiformes; family Apogonidae; genus Apogon; species Apogon hyalosoma. The sequence goes on from JAPQRP010000011.1 coordinate 8,094,827, forward strand.
AAAGTTCCTTTGAAGATGCATTCTGCTACTAAATAATAGGTGGAAAAACAATTTGTAGGGGGTGGGTCACTGCATGCATCGCAATGTAAATGTGTAGCGATCTAGACATTGAAGGAATGAACCAAACAAGATCATTGCTAGTCCACCATCTGGGTTTTGTACAGCAAGTTACCATAAGGCCAGGAACACAAAATTAATTATCGAAGACCGACCAGCGTTGAAACTTCCCATTAAATTATCAGAATAGAAATCATTGTGTTTATTCACATTAGTCAAATGTTGAAATGCTACCAGCTGCTGACATTTATCCTTGCCCATGAGCCGATGACCTCCAATGTGACTGCCAAAAAGCGCATTATATCGAATTAACGCCCTATTAAACCACTGTGGCTTGGGCAAAAGGGAGATACGCAACTGCATTATGGTCATTGATTAGTCCATGGAAATAAATTGATTGTTATTGGCTCTTCCATGGACAGAAAACCATGTTTTTCCAGCTACTGTATAGCAACCTGAATGTGTACAAAGAAGACAGCCTTACATTGTCATCGGGAGTTTCTACTGCCTGTTGGACAAGATGTTGTTCCTTTAAACACTGATGAACATGAATTAGGCAGCCAGCAGGTCAACCACGAAGTCAGGCGCTGCAGCTCTTTGTTACAAACCAAAGATCAATAATATGTACACATAAATAGACACACATTCTTCACACAGAAACACGTGGACTGGAAAAGCCATGGGCATCATCACGGGCAGCTGGCGTGTAGACAGTGTGTGGTCCACAGGCTATCACGTAGCATCCAGTCTCTGTTCTCACTACTCCTGCTGTGATCAAGACTTTTTTTTAATAATCACCACCCAGATCTCCAATGGTTCAAGATAAAAACACGGAATAAAAAATAACACGGCAGTTTCTTTCCAAAAAGAAAACACCGGGTTTAATAAGTTATTAAGGGCAGTGCATAAGTCCTAAAGCAAAGGCCGCTGACTCTCGTGGGTTCGTATTAGTTGCAGTCACATAGTCTCATGATACTCAGTTAAAGAACAAAGAGGTTTCAAATGAAAATAACATGATAGAACAACTGACAGAAGTAGTTTTCTCCAGTATGACAATGGAACTCCTTTGCACACAAGAAAAACAACCACGAGAAATATGAGTCTGACTAGTGTGTTTTATGAATGTCTTCTCATAACCTTAAACATTAGCATTTAGTGCACATAACTGCAACGTTTCTATTTGTTTGCTGATATTGAATCACGTGACTGTGACATGATCAAGTGGGGAACATGTTTGCATTTCAATTTTTCAACTCACTGCTTTATTGATTTGTTATGAGGGTAGAAATAGCTTCCTGTTCTTTTCAGAAATGCCTGAATGCAAAAGTGAAAGGTCAGAGTCAAATCTCACAGTGAGTGTTGAAAATCATCCGCAGAGTGTAGATTTGTAAAACCATTCAAATCATGTTTTAGAAAATCTCTTCCAGGGTTAAAATCAGGGTTTCCACTTTCAGCACTGTATACTTCTGAAAGCCCTACTTTTAATGTTTTGGTTTGTGCAGGAAATCTCACCTCATTACACCTACAAGACATTGTGATGAAAAGTGCCACATTTTCAAAGAACCGTGGAATAAAACTGATCTGTTGACGAAGTTTTCCCACAAAGAGTCAACAAAATATCGTAATATGGCTGCTGTTAAGTGTTTTTTTATTATGTATATGTTCTTAGTTTTCAGTTGCCTCAAACTGAAAATGTTGACAACAAATTATGTAGAGCCTTTGAATAACATTAAAGTACAAGATAGAATATAAATGACTTGTTTTAACCCTTGTGAACTTTTCAGTACATTCTGAAACATTGAGAATTTTGCATTTGACAGCCTCCTTCACTACTTTACGTGAATGCTTGTGAAATGTGCAAGAGGCCAAGTTGTTTCTGTGCAGCTGCTCCAATTTGCTTTAAGCAAAATCACATTATCATATTGCAAAAATGCTCAACTTTAGAATCACTTTGTAAGACATGACATCTTTTAATGAGTTAAAACTTCACTGTGTAACAAATGGTATATGGAAATAGATAGCTGTTACTGCAACACCAAATCCATATTTTAAGATTAAAAATATCATAACATGACAAGATTCACCGCTCAACATTCTGTGGCAGTGAAAATTTGTTTTTCTGTCCAACAGCTTTTCTCTCATTAGCAGAATTTCCAGATAGCTATTTTGTCAAGAAAACTGTAAAAACCAGCAGCAGCTCCAGACTACAATAAAAATACCACCTAACAGGTAAACACAGGATTCAATAACTTAACAACCAAATATTTTCTAAGGGAAATACCAAAACAGCAATAGAATATTTAATAATGGCAGACATCACCACAGCTCAAAAAATAACTCCGTTGCTCTGACTTCTACACGTATAAGTAACTAAACCTTTAACATTATTAAAGCGCTCCCAACAGCCCAAAAATAAAACAGAAAACCTCAAGCATCAGATTTACTTTGGTTTTTTCATCCTTGTATCTCATGCCCAGAGGCATTGTTAGGACTGTGAAACACTGGGGGTGTAGCCCAGCACAGAAATCGTTAAATTTTCACCACCAAAAAATGGACAAACTTTAAGTTATTTCAGGATAAAGAGGTGAGAATACATTCTTATAGCATAATGAATACCAGTAGTTTTGAAAAAAATGGTAATGCATGATGATCTGATGTTAAAATATGTAGTAGCAGTTCTAGTCCGACATTACTGATGAGTGGAATTAATTAATCTTGTCCCATTGTAAGTTCTTTTAAGAGGTTTTAAATGTGTCGTATGTGAAACTGAAAAGCAAAGTGAGGAAAAACTCAACATACATGAAAGGTGACGGAGCGCTGGTTAAAGGCTGACAAACTTTAACGCAGTCCTATTTAACATTTGGGGCTGCGGTGTCGGACTCCCAGGCTCAACAATGCCTCTGCTTATGCCAATCAAAGCTGACGTTTACCCCACAAAACCACGTCACCGTGAAGAGTTCAGCCGTGGTTTTAGGGTCACTGTGTGTTTTAGGAAATCAATGAACTCGCTGATGGTGTTGGTCACAAAATGGCAGAAAGGTCTGTGACTGAAATCATTCAACTGGCACTGATACCTCGTTTCTGAGTGGCTACTGGGCTGGTTTAGGGCCAAATTTGGTTTTGTTTAGTGCTATTTAAAGTCTTAAAGCAGCGTTGTTTTCATCTAAAACCTGCAGACCCCTTTGCCGCTCTTCCACAGACCGTGTAACAGGCTTGTGGGGGTTGGGCTGTGCATGCAAAACTCTCAACCCTGCGAGTCTGTAAAATGACCTACATATACTGTATTTATTGTAGTAGTTTGGACAATACGGAGTAAATGGATATTGAGATCTTTACTGCATGCGAGCTGAATAACACCAAGCTTCTGAATGGGATATAAACATGTCATTTAAGCTCTGAGCTCCTGCTGAAGCCATTTACAAGCACGCTTTTAGCGGTATGTAACGGTTCGCAGGAACTGACAAAGCACACAACAGGACATGTACATCGTGGGTCATGTAATCCCTGCCCTCTATGCTTGACCCCAACTCACACACACACACACATTGGGCAACCCATTCCCAGCAATTACAAAGTCCCAACCAGACTAATCCCCCATCCAACCTGAGCTGCTTTAATCTTAACAAAGGGGAGATAATAGATGGTGAAATGTGCGTTCATTTGTGTGAGATGTGTTTGGTTTTGCAATTCAACACACTATCCTCTTGCTGTCTTGCACCTTTGGAGAGTGTGCACGCTTTGTTGCGGCCCGTGTTCGTCAAAGCATCTAAACTCTAAGGTCTTTACAAGGATACATTTCAGCACATGTGTGTGTTGGAGTTCTTATGACTGTTGCCATGTGCATCAACAACAATTAGTGATGGATAGTGTTGTTGGTAGCAGATGGTTCTTTGGGATTTACAATGTTATGTAAGCACAGAGGAGTCTTGGGAAAGGAGGGGGGGGCACAAACAGGACTGAGGAAGATGACAGTCCTGACACATCATGGACAGCTTTTATCACACAGCACAGACCTAAAACACAGCAGGAGGCAGTTTGAGAAAATCATTGACCTGAAGTTCTGATGTCACAGTAGCTTCCTCTGCAGCAGCTTCCTCTGCACAGAGGGAGGTGGGCTTAAAACACTGCAAATGACAATGATTTTTACTATCAATTCACGTCCTTTAGTTCCATAAAACAAGGGTTTAGTCTATATAATGAGTCAATATTACATGAAAGCTTTGTTTATTTGCCAAAAAAATGCGTATTTTGTAAAATCACTTTACAGTAACTGTTTATTAAATTTCATTTTTCGCCCTGCATGCAGTACAAAGAACATTTATATTCTTTCAATGACTTTCTACTGAACGAGGGTCAAATATTTTACAGGTTTTCAATGCACGCTCAGAAGAGTTTGTGAATTTGGCTTTATGGATAAAATCAGCTGAATCTGTCAGTTTTTTTAATGAATAACGCAGGCATAAAGTACAGTATGACAAAAACAACAAAATTCCCTTCAGAAAACTGATGAACTTGTCACTCATTCAGTATTTCACAGTTTTGAGCATGCTTAATATTTTCCACTCCTATCTTATATTACTTTTTCTTTGTTGTTGGAGCTTCTATTAGTACAGAAGGTCTTCAGCAGCCTCTTACTCTGATCATTAAATCGTTAAAGGCACGTGTTTTTATTACAGTGGCCCCAAATACAATAAGGAGGAGGTGGATGGGTGCAGTGTTGGGCAAAATAACATGTTAAGTCTATAAAGAGTCTTCAATAAAACAAAAGCAAAACTAACATTTACAAGTTAAAGGTAGTGTACGAAGTGTTTTACTCTGCCGGTGCAAGTTTTAAAGGACTGTGTTTTCCAACTGTGAGCCCGTGTTTACGAGGGTCTGTGGTGGCTCTTTGTTTGCAGTTCTTTCATTCACAGGGACATTTTATCATGAGAACTCCTGTTTTATGGCTGCTAGAAGAGTCGGGAAACAGCAGGAACACACATACACAAGGACAATGCTTTTGTCACTTGCCTTTGGAATGTAGCAAGCTATTACTATGCAAATGAGCAAACATCTACCCGTTACTACACTGCACATGTTTATGTAAGTTAAGATAAAGGATATGGCTAAGGGAGAGTAAAAACATACCGATGAGACAAAGTGCACAGAAATCATCCAGTTAAATTGTAACGTCTTGAATATGGTCTGATCTTCCATTTTTATTTGCCAACATGCAGTTATCTCACCCTGTGTCTTTTCTATATATTACATCCTCGTTCTAACCGAGGGGTCTGTGTAGTTTCCTCTTATCTTAATCTTTTCTACAGATGAATGCAGTTCAGAAGTAGTTTAGGAATGAAGTGTTTAATATCTACTTGTTCCCGAAACTGCAATCAAATTCGCAATCACATTCAGCCAGCTCCAACTTCCTGGCCACTTGTTTCTGTGTCACATCCAAAAGTGACACTCTATCTGCACTCAGGAATACAATTTACAATGAAATGTAAAGAATATATTAGCCTCTATTCATGCAATGACCTTCAGAATTGTCTACCTACTCTTTTCCGAGAGTATAACATTGAAAAACTTTAAATCATGCTTAAAATACAATCTGCGTGCTTTGGTTTCTACTTTAGATACGACTATCCTTGTGCTAAAGTGTCTGATTTGTGTTCATCCGCTTTTTGGATAGTATTACTATTCTGGTTTCACTTTATTTGCCTTTTTTGGTCACCCATTTAAAGAAATGCCTCTTTATTTGCTCTGCCTCTGCACTTCTATCTATGTGAATTAAACTTTATATACATACTGCTGGGCTCATAAGTTTACATACCCTAGCAGAATCTATGATTTTTTTGGTCATTTTTCAGAGAATATGAATGATAATGTAGTCATTATGACTTAAAAAGAGCAAACACATGTGTTTGATAATAAATGGATTCACCAAACCACTAACCATCAGTGACATAAAAGTTTTTGTATTATCATTTCATATTCTCTGAAAAATGGCCAAAAAAATCACAAATTCTGCTGGGGTATGTAAACTTATGAGCACAACTGTACATTTCCTCTTGTGATGGTGATGAAGCAGCACATAGCCATAGCCAATAGGGTTTGTTCAGATTCTTTTCCAAGATCTCTGATACACTGACACGCCAGAGATATTTGACAGGACCTGGATTCAATTAAACCGATTAGAATTCACAATCCATGCTTTAGGTCACATCCACGTCTTGAAAATGTCATGAGATAGGCCCAGCTGTTTCTGCCTTTGTTATCTCTGTGAAAAATGCATTATTCTGTGTTTGTGGTAGACAAGGAAAGCACTTGTCATTCACACATTTCTGCTTTAAGAAATCAAGCGCTCTCTGTACAAGGGCCTCTAACCCGATGGATCCAAAGGATGCTGGGATAGCCTCCAGCCTTATGCTCTCTTACACATAATCAATGTTTACAGAAAATGGACGGATGGAGCAGTTCACAGCCCTTGATAGTGGGTGGTGGCTATAACAGGAGAATACTGTACAGTACATTATCTAAGAGAGAAACATATATGGAGTCCTAGGCTGTGGCAAGTAGGGAGCACTTTGGCTGTGTTGGCTCCTTTGTCCTCCAGGATTAAAGCCTTTTATTAACTCAGCCTGACAGTTTAATAACATTATTAGTCACAAGTTCTTTCCAGTCAGGTTAAAGCTTCCTAAAAATGCTGTATCATTTAGATAATTAACAACTTAGAGATATATAAGGCATTTAATAACATTTCATTGTGGCAGGGAAAATATGTTTTATAAGGTTTTCTTCCTATTTAAAGAAAAACACAGAGGAATAAGGGAAAAACTGGGCCAGAAAACATGCAAAAAAACTGACAACCCATCTAGAGCACTATAATAAAAGCTCACTTTGAAATACAGTATTTTTTTTTCACAAAATTGTTTTATCACAGCAGCTTGTGCTGTCCAATCCAATCCAATAAAAATGAACCAAAATCAAAAAACGAATAAAACTGAACAGCTTAACCCCTGTCTTTGTAGTCTCATACCATCCTAATGTTCTCACAAGCCTGGGGAGGAATACAATTACAGTACCAACAACAGTGGAGGCTTCATGAGGGTGTCAATGAACTATTCTGTTTCTTCTACTTTTAGCCAGCATATACGCTTTGTCTCGTGTTTTTGCTCCTCCTTTCACTTTCAATTGAAGCTCACAAAGTCTGATGAGGAGGACCACTTGACACCAAACAAACAAACAAACAGTCCCATGTACGCGGAGATTCTTTGTCTGTGTGTGCCTTTGTGCTTTTTACAGCCTGTGAAACAAGATATAAGTAAATAAGTGGGATATGAGACTACACCAGAGACAGCTTCGAAACCCAGAGACATGTTTTCTATCTGTAGTTTTGGTGAAGCTTCCCGAGCTTGTTACAATCCTTTCTTTCCACCATATTCTAATCGTTATCCAAACTGGACTTCATCAAAGTGATCAATAGTATTTAAAATATAAATATAAATATAAATTACTTTTATATTTCATTATGGGGCTTTGATTCTTTTTTCTTTGTCTTACAACTGCAGTGTTAATCTTAAATGTGAGGGTGAGTTACCATACGATGACACATCAACAAAAAAAAAAAGAACAAAGAAAATACACATTCCATATTTATGCAGCAAAATGTACAGCACAAATACCTAAGAGAACCTAATGGAGCACCATTAGGTTCCAAAAGATATATATGTATATATATATATATAATAGTTCTGACTAAGTTAAAGTATATTGCTACACAGGTAACCATAGGCACAGCAGCAGAAAAGGTGATATTTAATATGTAATATGTTGCCTATATATTTTTTTCATCTGTATGGGACTGCTGGAAACTGCCATTCCATTAGCAACCTCGCACACTAGTCTAAACAACTCACACAAAACACAATGATTTTTTTGTGTTCTTAGTGTGATCGACTGGCTGCAGTAAAAAAAAAAAAAAAAAAAATCTATTAATGTAGCTTACAGTCAATAGTAAGAGGTGCTTTTGTATCAAATAGGACTCTGGACACCCTGAGGGCAGCTACCCAAATGGGGAGCTCCCCCGAGACCTTCATACCTTCAAGGGGTTTTATCCTGTCAATAGTAATGCCAAGGTGACGTAACAGCCACATGGAGGTTGGCATGCAGGATTAATTAATAAAATAAATAAAATATGATATTGTGATGAAATATTTATATAATAAAGCCTGGACCATTTCTCCGTGCTTTGCTCCATTTTTCAAGGCTCATATTAAGAGCTGCTGTTTACACTGTTTCCCCAGTGTTTATAAATGGTGGTTTCCATCGCTGCTCTCCACATACACTGACATCTGAACCAGCCTCATGACACGTTCCCGGTTGCTCAGGTTCAGTGTGTCATAGGGGCTGCTTCCCTCTGAGCTCGGTTTCTTCACTTCAGTTGTGCGCTGAGTTCATTGTGTCAGTGAAAACCGACTTTAATCAGGAGCTACCATGACAAAGCTCATGGTGAGACCACACAGTGCATTCTCTCGTACCAGCATCTCTTCTTCCCTACTCGTTTTCCCTTGTCCATTTTTATATTCAACAAAGTCTTGCTGGCAAAGGCTTGCTTACCTCAGGTTAGCCACCTAACGCTAATTAGATAGCTGGCAAGATGCTGCAGGATCAAACAAAATGCCTCTTATCTGATTTCAGTCAAAATGGTCTTCGTCTTTCTGAACCTGCTTTGATGACTAGCGATCTACTGGATCTGCAAACACAACACACCGGGTCTGGAGAGCTGTAATTGGAGGAGCTGTCAAGCCAACCAAGAGGAAGGCTGAAGTTGTCTTCAAACAACAATTTAGCAGCTCTCTTCCAGACAGATGCAGCTGAACACCTGTCAGAGGAAAACTGTTCATCTGATGCGAATGCTTTCTGCACTGTGTTAAAAGCTGCTGCTTTTCACATGCACACCAATTTAGTATGTGCTGTTGCCTCCAGTTATGGACAAGGAGGTGATAGCTAACTGTTCTGCCTGTCTTATATCACAACCATGCAGACACTGTATTAAAACACTGACTCCCTGTCCCTTTTATTTGATTATACACACTCAAAGTGATGGGGGTCCTGGTTTCTGTTTGAATCAGCACATTCTCTGGGAAAATGTAGACAGGAAATGAGATTTCCATGGAAATAATGATCAAAAACACACATACACACATTTACTACAGCCACACTGGTGCTTCTTAATCCCCTTAATGTACCTCAATATGCATTGGGACTCTCAACAATCAGTGTTATCATCTCCTAAACACACACACATGCATGCAAACCACAAAGACCATTGTCAGGGCAGTTGTCGGACGTCAACGTAAATTAGCATACAGAGCAGTTTCAGGGCTTCATTAGCATCTAGAGCTTCTATAATTAAATGTGTGTGCTCTGTCAGATGTCATCATGTACTGGCTGTTTTTAATACTCACTGCTTTAAAAAGACTACCAACTACAACTGGTATTTGACAACATTAATTGCAGTGTTTTTGGATTTGTGGTTGATAAACAGAGCACTCTAAAGAGGCTAGACAACTTCAGTACTAATTTGATTCACTTACTCTCTGTCCGAATTGACTGAAAACTCAAAAATTGTCTTTCGGTTTTAATTTGGATTGACTGCATCTCCTCCCGCAAATTATATTTTGGTTATGAAGTGCTTCTTAATCTTACGGAAACATCACAATCAGCAATCACTACATCCTCTACAACGATAAAAGAACACTGTAATGAAAGAAAACAGTGTTGAAGAGCTAAAGTACAAAGCCATGGGTAATCACAAGCTAATGAAAGCTTTAAAATGATCCCATATTTAACAGATTGAAGATGTAAGCCCTCAACATGTCTCTGAACCCATGTGAACAGAACCCAAAATAATCCCAGGTTTCTGTAAGGCATTTATCAGCTGTATTGTGTAACCCTCTTCCCCTCTCTGGTGCCTCTGTCGTCTGAAATCTGACAGCTTCTAGACTTCCAAGCTGTGATTGAGGACATCAGATCAAACCCCTGCGTCATCTCTTCCTGTCTTCATATTAATAAATGACACTATCTCAAGCTCATTTCTAATCACATGTGAGAACTTTCCATCCTTTCTAATATCACATCAATAAAATGTCCCATCTTTGGTGTGTTCAGCGTCCTCTACAGAGTACAGTAAATGAAACTTAACACTCAAACAGTTCCAGCAAACGCCGCACTACTACTGACTTGGGTACAGCAATGAAACTTATAATGTAATTATAGATAAAGATCTGGAGGAAATTAAGAGAGCACTCCAAATTTCCAGTCCTGATCCTCATTTAAAACCTTTGAAATGTGATCAAGAGGAAGATGGATGAAAGCTGTAATTGAAAATCAAGGTTATCCACTAATTTTGATTTCTAAACCTTTAAGTAAAAAGTAGGGTTTTATTTTATTTTAGTATTATTATTATTATTTTTTTAATATATAAATGATTTTTTTTTTGTCTTATTTGAGATCTGACACCATAGAGACAGAGGTTACTTTCCGCAATCAAATCCTCTAAATAAAAATACCCCTTTTTGGAATCCGGTTTACATGTAGTCAGTAATGTCATGAGCAATATCCGTAATATCAGCCGAATGATGCAGGCTTCAGTTTAATAAACACATCAAACTTGCGTCCGAGCTCTAATTTGAAATGCCACACTTAAATTTGTTGTTTTATTCAGGCTTTTCTGGTCATCTCAGGAGCATTGCTAAACTTAGATCCATCCTGAGTTTCAGCAATACAGAGGATTACATGCTTTTATCTCTTCTTGCCTTAACTGCTGCAGTGCCCCGCTTGTTTGCCGTAACCAAAAAGAGAACGCCTCCAGTGTGGTGAGAGTGCTGAAGCAAGACTTTTACCTATAACAAAGACAGAGAGAGAGGGCAAATAACCTACTCTCTTCACTGATGGCTTTACTTATCTTCTTCTTTTTTCAGTGATTATGTGCAAATGTTTCCCTGTCCTAGCCCCGGGGTTATCTCTATGAACTTCTGACTGCTTAACAGACCACATACTGCATGACTGACCTGACTTTGCCCAGGCTAAAGACTAAAGGTTACAGAGCTTCATGGTTCTGTGGCTTTAGAACAATCCAGGGTCTGCTTCTGGAAATCTCTCTGTATATGTTCTCATATCCTATAATATATATAACCTATCATATTTATGTCATGTCACATATGTCACATGTAAATGTAAATAAAAGAACTGCATTGTAATTATCCTTCAGTTAATCTGTTTTCAAAGTAAAGATTGTTGTTATTGTACTATTTCTCTAGCTTTGGACTCATTTACATGCTTTTTTATATTCTTGAATGACTCCTTTGTAGGATTAGGCAATTACAAGATAGGAATAGGCAACATGTTTAAAAAAAAAAAAAAAGAAAAAGACTTCAGTGGTCTTCAGTCTTATGGGGACCTCTGTCTGCATGAACTCAAACCACAGTTCAAGAATAGTTTTATTTAATTCAACTATTCACCATTTATGTACAATACCCATCAATTACAAGAGCCACAATAATATATATATATATATTTGAAAATGTAAATAAAAGCACCAATAATTGCCTATGATAAAAACCACAATTATTTTTTCAATTATGAAACATGTTTCATTTACATTTTTCCTTGAGCAAGAAAGGTCTGCAGAGGAGGCACTGACCTATGTTTTATGAATTCTGGACTTTTCACTGTTCAAAAAGCACAAATTTGATTAATTAAATTACTTCATTGTACTCCCAAGCCCAATCACGTCAGTAATAATTGTTCTGTTGTGACTGAGAGACATGTTGCCCCTAAACCAATCATCGTTTGCTGCCTTTGACAATGCGCATGATTTCATCAACAAGGTGGTGCTACCGAGTCACTTCCGGAGACGACTAAAGCAGTGCAGAAAGCGAGATATGAGTTGTCCTGTGATCTACAAGTCTGACAGTTCTTAGGTACCATGAAGAGGAGAGTATGGAAAACTCGAGATAAAAAATATGACAGTTGCCAGACACTGATTTAGCACAGAGCAGATTTAACTTTAAAAATGTGGTGGAGCAGACTTTTATTTCCTTTATGTCCGTGGAGCTTATGGTGAAAGCACACCTCAGTCACCAACCATTAAATCCAACAAGCACTAACAGTGACAAGGTATGATTAGTCACATTTAAGGTTAGGGTTAGGACCACCCTGGGATTTGTTTCCTGTCTGAGAAACAAGTGTTGCCTTGAAGCCTAAACTCACTGAAACAAAGACACCTATTGTACTTCTAAGAGTTGACTATTATGGCCACAAACAATACATCCTGGTACTTGCAGGCACTATGGGAGAGGCAATCTATGTCAGTGTCAATGTCATCCAAGAGACTGTGCTCTTTAATGCTCTACACAGACCACCAGCACTGTCTGAATGTCATCATATCAAGCATTACATCGAATGCAAACACCATAACCTAGACTGAAGACTCATAAATGCAACGTATGCTTTATCCACCGGTGTTTCCTACATTTAATTTCACTTTATAGAACTGGTTTGCACTGGTCACAGCGAGCCAGCATGGTGTACTGGTAAAAGAGGATTATGGCAACAACACATAACCTAATTCTCCTGGTTTTGAAATTAAATAAAATACTGCCCAGAGGATTTGAACCATGATTAATTTATGAGTCTTTAGTCGGGCTAATGGATAGAATAAACTCATTATGTAGCCTACCTACCAGTCAGCAGTCGACTTTTGGCTTTCACTCTGTGAAAAATTCAAGTGCCCAGTTTGCTGTGGATGGGCTGTTCAGCTCTGTGGAGGTCACATCTGAGTCAGTGAGCAATGTCTAATGTGATGACTGACTCAGACCACGTAATAGGGGTGATTGATGCCGGTGTTAAGTAGATTTCTGAAGCCCATGCATGTATGTAGGGAAATCCCAGAATTCTACGGATGATAATGCACTTAAATGGGCAACATATAGTACAAAGATTAAACAAACAAGTTGCAAAAATATGTATTAGTTGATATGCACAGCCATGATCAGTGTTTTTGTGTTTGGACTAAGGACTCAGGGTAATCAGTCTGTACAAGCAGTGACAGAAATCCTACTTAAAAGCCTCTGTTTCAGCCCAACCTGGACAATTCATTAGTATTTCGCCACAGCGAGTCTGGTGATGACTAAATGCTGCTTTTAGTGGCTGCTTAGAGTAAGAAACATGAACAGCCGGACCCAAAACAAGCAACCACTGAAACTGCCCAGTCCGAGATGCAAAATAATGAACAGCAGCATCCAACAACCAGCAGCTATTACAATTCAAGACAGATGTGCAGCAATAAATGGGAACTGTCTACAACTACATGCATATTCTGACTTTTAGATGCACTAGTTTCTTGATGGAGAGCGGCCAAGATGGAGTCAGGGGGAAAAAAAAAAAGAGAAAAAAGAGAGACAGGGAGGGAGTGAGGTCTAGTTAAGAAAGACAAGAAAATCAGTCGGAACGCATCAGCATCACTCTATGGTCCTACAGTGTCTGTAAAGGTCTCCCTGCCCTTCTCTCACTGTCTGACTGATGCAGAACAATCACTCGATTTATTTTTCATTCATTTTCACAGACGGAGTTCTAACATTTCATCCTCATAAAAACAGATGGAACCTATTAACAGCTACTATTTCCTACGTACACTGTCTCGCATGCGCAAACACATAAAAAAAAAACAAAAACAAAAAAAACAAAAAACAAAAAAACAAACCTTTAATTAAAAAAAAGTCAGAAAAAAGCAAATAAAAGTTCATTCTGCATATGTCTCCTTGTTGCAATTTAACGAACAGCAGGTATCCTCTTAAAGCTCCGTTGTGCCACAGTGTCCAAATGATCAAGTCCAACTGTATTACCACTAAATATAAATAAAAAATAAAATAATCTCAGTCACTCATTTTGCTAAAACATTCCGTATAATAACTTAAATAGAACTTTACATAGAAAACCATAAAATGGAGTGAAGCTGCGGTGCGCCACACTCCATCCTCCACTGTGAACGGAATGGAAAACCCCAATAAGGAGTGATAAAAAAATGAACAAATTACACAAACAACTGTCAATTTCCACTTGTTTTGACAGATGGAGACAGCTTTCCTTAAAATAAACTATTTCTGCCAGCTTTTTTCACCCAACAACCAGCCAAACTCAGCGCTCCCGTGCCATCGCTCCACACCGTGCCAGTTTCAGGTGACTCCATCAAAAAAACTACATACGCACTAAAGAAAACAGCTTCTAAATCATTAACACCCCTCACAACGCACTTTTAGGCTCATGCGGAGAGATGCAGATGAATTTAAGGCGGTCTGGGGGTAGCAGGAGCCACTTACCGACGCGCCGCAGACGGAGCTTTAACGCGGACAACCAATGGAGAATCCGGCGGAGACGCACTGCCGCTCTCTCCGCCCGTCTGTCCCCGGCTCTCCCGTCCTCTCTCTGCCTCTGCCTCGCTCCCCTCCCTCTCTCTCTCTCTCTCTCTCTCTCTCCTCCTCTCTCTCCTTCTCAGCCTCTACCTCTCTCTACCACCTCCACCCCTCCTAACCCACCCCCTCACCAAATCAACAATTTGAGGAGTTGAAATGGCTGCTGATTGGTCATTACTGTGCCGTCGGCGATTAAAAAAAAAAAAAGGGGAAAAAAAAAAAAAGGACACGTGCGCGCGCCCACACGCACGGACTACATCCACTCAGCTCCACCCAACAAGCACATTTCAATCAGCCCTTATTTAAAGCCAATTTACTGCTTTTTAAAAAGGAGAATACTGGGTTATTTCTGAACCTTTCAGCAGAAAGAATACTGGAAATGGAGCATATGTTGTTTCTGATTATGGTTTAATCACCAAAACTTGGCAAATCAAAGCCATATGGATTTTTAACATATGAAACTTGCAAGTGGAAGTTGCAGCTTTTTTTTTTTTTTCTTCCTATAGAATACTTCGCTGAGTTTTTCCCTCAGCAGTGACTGACAGGTGTTATAGTTTAGGAGGTGTTTATAGTGTTGATAAACCAAATTATGAACAGCAGCAAATCAATGCTATGTATCCACAGACTGCATCACTCACTGAATAAAGTATAAAACTCATTGTTTACACACATCTGTTTTATGGTGTCGTCATTTCTTTTTCCTTCAAAATAAAACTCAGCTGGTTATTTTAATTGACTGTCAAAATAACACTTTGTCATATCTTCATGTGCTACGTGTGCTGATAGTTTACATCATTGCTCTGTTAGCTTAGTTTTTTAGACAAACAACCGGAGTAAAATCTGAAGTGAGCTCAGTTTTTCCGTATTGTTGGTGTTTACAAAAGCTACACGCTGCGGTGCCGCTACCAATTGTGAACTCCATGGAAGGCAAATGTTGTAGGCCCTTCAGGAAAAAAAAAAGGGGGGGGGTGTAAACGTACTGTAACAACTGGAGGTATAGGGGTGCTTTTCATAAGTGCCATGACAACTGCAACAGGCATGAAAATGAAATAAAACTTAACTTTCAACGTCCGACTCCCAGCTTCTATGCCTCTCTTTTACTGCGGAGCTTACACAAAATTTTTGCGTCTTCTGACCTATATCCACATGGGCCCCTGGAAATGCTGGGCCCCATGAATTTCCAAAGTTTACCCCCCTGTTACAGGCAACACTAAAGATCTTTTCAGAATCATCCAATTGAGGTCAGAACCATCGCAGTTTAGTCTGGACTGTGGATAAACAAACAGCAACTTAGCAAAGAAAATAGCATCACATAATAACTTTATACCTTCATAAGACTCATAATCAAACCCACACGTGTAGAAGAAACACTATCATTTTAGCATCAAACTCCATTCATTTCATTTAGAGCTGTGTCCAGTGGTGAAAACAACAAGACTGCTACTAGATTTTGATCTAGGTTTTTTAAAAAGTTGTTTCTCAGTGGTTCTCATCCCGTCTCGTCACTTTCTGATTCTTTGGTCAAAGGCCCAGGGTGACTCACTACTCCCTCTAGTGGTCATATAAATTTGCCAGACTGTTGGTATGAAGAGTTTCAGTTCATATCTCTACAATCCAATACAGTGGCATGTTTGGCAGAACCTCAGAGCTCTTTATTCTAAACACGTATGTTTATTTCAGTCATTTTAGTATTTGGAAGTAGAAATACAACATGTATAAAACAAAAAGAGCGCTTTGATATCACTTCAAGGAAAATCCACAAGAAAGTGTATTCTGACACAAAGACCAGGAACTATTTTTACATTTTTGCAAAACCGGCTTAGAAGGTTAAATACAACAAGACAAAAATAATAATAATAATGATGATTTTCATACATTTTCAAAAACAAAAAAGGATGAAATGTGAATGTGAACATTATCAGTTGATGAGTGGAAGAAAAAAATAAGAAGTTCAGGGGAAGTGATGTGGAACTTTGGGCCCAGGTGCTCCTTGTCACTATGAAAGTTAATCAAATACAATAACCACACACTAACCACCATTCCTCACCCCACTTTCAACATTGGCTTTGGATTCTATTATCTACACTGCTCAAGGTTAAAAAGCAGAAGGAACAGAACAAAAAGAGCATAAAAAATCAGAATGTTAATATAAAATTGAAGTCTAAGGCGAAAGAAGAAGAGACCAACTCAACATGGAAAGTCCACAAAGGTCAGGAGGCTGCAGTCTCCAAAGACCCCCAAAGGCACTCCTCCCCTAACACACAATTGATGACTCACAGCTTTAGTCGGCGCATTTCAGGAAAAGATGCCAGGACTGAAAGTACAGACCCTGTTCCAGAAGTTCTTTCCTGTATCATGGACAGAAAACTAAGACAGATGATGTGACACTGTCTCATGGTGCTGTAAAAAAAAAAAAAAAAATACAAAATATCAAAAGAGAACTGCATCCATCCATCCATCCATCCATCCATCCATCCATCCATCCATCCATCCATCCATCCATCCATCCATCCATCCAT
>JAPQRP010000011.1:8112583-8126348 GCA_037367295.1 Apogon hyalosoma
CATCCATCCATCCATCCATCCATCCATCCATCCATCCATCCATCCATCCATCCATCCATCCATCCATCCATCATTTGCTTACCCAAGACCTGAACTGAGGAGTCTTGGCACTGATTGGTCCTTATAACTGTCAATCATCCATTTTTCTCCAACCTTTTGGAACAGACCTATTACTGCGATTTTCCATCATGGTCTATATTTTCCAAATTGTGAAATCAGAGCCAAGAGGAAGTTTCCTCCCAGTCCACTTGAATGACTGAATAAGCTGAAAGGTTATTACTGAAATTTTGCCAAATGATGCAAAAAAAAAAAAAAAATTGCCTACTGAAGCTTCAATTTGTATATGGCAAAGTTGTAAGATTGGGCCCCTATTGTCGCTCATGTCCACTGTGTACCTTTACTGGTGAAATAGAATTTTCCTGAAGCCCACTGAGGCGATTTTTTCACCTGAGTGAGTTTGGTATTTTGGTGGTTCACTGTGCACCTACTACAACGCCGGTCCACCACCCGATATCATTGTGAGGACAAAAAAAGAGAAGTTTTGCAAATATAGCAAAAGTAAAGCAACTGGCAAGCAAATCCCCCAGTTATTTACCATCTACAGGGTTTCTACAGCTGCATCAAGGAACTAGGTGACATTTTACTTAGTTAATCCTTTATAAAGCACTCATTGAAATACTCCAAAATTAAAAGTGTTCACTTTAGTGTGTTATTGGACAACAGTCTTCCTCCTCTTGCCATAAAACATCTGAGCAGCACTTACCTAAACAGTAAACACATCCAATAAAACAATTGTTATAATGTCATAAACTGACAAAAATCACTCATATTTACTATTTACAGCTTCAAAAATGTAATAAAACCTCTCTGAATCACTGTATAGTGCTATAAAAACACCACACTGAGGCACGGAATTGGCCTATGTTTACTTTTTATGGAAATCACCAAAAATAGTCACTTGCCCAATAAAGGATTAACCCATGTATGTGAAAAACAGAAAATGGGCAATCACACAGAAAGAATGACTGATTTCAAGACGTTTTTGCCAGATTTCCCCAGAACAGTCACCAGCAGTTTCGTCGTGAATGACAGTTGTTTTACTTATAAAACTTATAAAAAAGTCCATCAGCCCACGTACAACCCTTAGACAAGTCATTTTCTCATGCTGACCTCTATTCCTTTCACAAGCAACACAGAACACACACCTGTGCACATGTCACCCCAAACCAAATCATAAATGAGTCAAAGTTTATGCAGCCCCCTGCCATAGCATGCAAGGACGAAAATCTTGTGAATCATATTCTTTGGCCGTCACAGTCACTGCATCTCACGAGATTTTAGCTTGATTCCTCTATGTTAAGCAGATGGGGGAATATCTTTTGGAAGAATGGTGTTCACCCTCCCTGTAGACATTGCAGACTTAGTGACTCAAAGCTAAGAAACATCAAATCATTTTGGTGGATCTCACTAAGACGCTTGATGTTGTTTTTTCCTTTAATTTGTCACCAGTCTTTTTCTCAGAGACTGACTCCAGTATCCAATAGTGCCCAAAAATGAAACGACGCACAAGTCACAAGAGATTTGTATCTAAATTAATTTTAGGTCTCCATCCATCCTAATTATCCCAGCTCCGGTTAGATGTGTAAAGTCTTATTCATTCCACTCTGTCTAAACATATTATTTGGATGAGGCAGGAGCTGTTGAAGTGTCTGAAGGTAAAAACGTAGAAAAAATACTTTACCTGACAACACATTTTCTTTTTAGAGTCATAGCAACACATCCATAATAAGTAAAAAGAAATATGTATCATAGAATTTCAGAAGATTTTTATGTAATCTACAAAAAGTGCATCAATTTATTTTATTTAACCCTATGCTAAATATATATATATGTATGAAAAAAAGTTTCTACTGTGCAAGACCCCCTTTGGCTTTGCAGTTTTTGGAGGGTTTTAATGAGCATGCAACTTTTACGATACAAAAAGAACATTGGAAGATGTATATGCACAGATACCAAACTAAATGCACACTAAGAATCAATATTTAGTGTTAGCTACATTCCGTTTTGGAATTTTGTTAGATCATTTTGTGTTGTAGTTTACCAATCTTCCTTACAAACATCTTCTATAAACTTGGACTGTTTGGGTTTTTTTTGTCCGCATGATCCCATACAACTTATCTAATATCATAATATATGTTTTCTTTTTTAAAGTTTATATATTTCCTGTATATTCACTGGTCTTAATTTGTAAAGTGCCTACAGATTATCTTATTTTATAATTGGTGACATGAATAAAACTGCACTGATTTGAATTTTGATACAGAAACTGAGAAAATCCTTTAATAAAAAAAAAACCAAAACGGCTTTCTAGATCACACATATCGCTGCTGTTTACACTGTATGTATGCTCACGTGTCCATATGTACATTTTATACTATATTTTATATATTTTCGGTGTATTTTATCTTCTTATTGCTATGCAGTTTGCACATGGGTGTTTATTGTTTCATTTCACTGAGTGTAACTGTACATCCACATGTGACAAATACAGATCTTGAATCTTGAATGTGTATTATATCTTGATAAAACTAACCTTAAAAGAGGTCTAAGACTTTTGACACTACTGTATCTATAACAACCATATACATTGTTTGGTTACATTTACGTACCATCACTAGCTAAACTTACATTTGCTTTGGACACATTTTGTCAAATCTGACAAAATAAACCAGACAATATCAATAACAAAATTAAGACATTCTGTTCATAACACAGGGAAATACTCAGGCATAGGGGGTCTTAAAAATAACCTTTTAGGAAAGTGAATTTTTTGATCTGCTTATTAGATCTGACCTGTTCTAAGACCTAAGAGGTACCGTGTCTTTGCCCCTAGTGCTTTGATTTCTCTTTTCTGAGTCAATTATAAGTGCATAAAAACACACAAAATCATTTCATTACCCTTAAGATCAGTTTCACTCACACACTGATGCACAGCCCTATCACATACCTGCAATTACACAAAGTGTAGCCATTTATACAGGTTCCTAATGGTCAGTAATTAAATTATTAATTTTTTTTTTGAATTATTGGTATTATAGCACACATCTTGTCCCACATTTATAATGCAGGGTTTTTTGCGCACACACAGAGGGAAATTAAAATCTGGAAGCTAAGCCATCTAAACAATTGCAAAGGTGGAGGATTTTGGAGAGGCAAGTAATTATAAGGTTAGTAGAAGGGTAATTGAACATTTATATTTGCAAGTAATTGAAAAACTAAATTGGCTGTCACAACACTCTACAGCTCCACAGTTTTATTTGTTTGACCATTAGAGCGAAAACTAAAACATATTCAATTAGGAATCATGTACTGTAAGACAAAGAGTAAACGGTCACACTCGTGAACGTGAAATAGTAGACTTGGTAGATTATTAAAGTAACTGTGGATTAAAATAGCTGCTCTGAAATGTCATAAACCACATGGCTTCTCCATTAAACTTCATAAGTGCACACAGAAAATAGCATACATGCCATATAATGAGTTTACAAGAAGCTACTGGACGTCTCACAGTGTGAAATAGACGTGGTATTTCACTACACATAACAACAGACTGCAAAGAAACTGATAGAAATGATTCTGATAGCGACAACAATCCAGACCCTGATCCTTAATGTCTAGAGTCAGCGGCATGTTGTCCAGCTCACTGTTGAGTGCCACTTCAGACCGCATTGCTGAAGGCAAAACCTTTCCAGTTATAGATCCACTGCTGTCATCCATTTCATCTCTATTATAACTGTTTGTTCCTTCCCTGTCACCCTATCAGCCTTCACATGATTCTGCCAAGTACACCAGTGTTTATGTCAGACAGGCTTTACAAGCATAATGGGAGGTTCGGCTTTCCAAAGGTAACAGCCTTTACAGAGGATGAAATACATCGGAGGCATTTGCCAGTATTATCACTGCTGCTTTTAATCAAACTGGACCACATCTACTCAGTCTCAATATTAAAAAAAAAAAAAAAAAAGACAAGCTTGTGAAGTGGGTATTATCAAATATAAGGTCTGCAAATGTGTGTCACCACAAAACACACTAAGCCAGTTTTTTTCTGGGATTCATTTCATTTGGAACCACTAATAAGTGCTCTGATGATCTAGTAAAATTATAGCTCTGTTAATAAACACATGGGTGAATACGAGGCTTAGACTGACAGATGTTGAGCTTCTGTAGAATAAAACAGATTTTCCCTGAGAGACAGTTTTAAGTGTAGTCAAAAATCTACAGATAGATAGATAGATAGATAGACAGACAGACAGACATGACTGTTTCTCTGAAAATAGACACACACCTACAGTGACTGAGATTGAACAATGACACTTCAGATGAGTGGAGAGAAGTGTTGAAAACAGATGGATTATACTGTCGAATGTATTACATTAAAATTGATGAAATGAACATTGTGCGCATGAATGAATGAATGAATGAATGAATGAATGAATGAATTGTTGATTTTAGGTTTGTACATTAATCATTGCACTTAGTATTATTTTTATTTATTTGTTTATTTGTCTCAAACTTTGAAGTAAAAAAGAAGAGACAACTAAAAAAAATAAAGTACAATCAAGAAGTCGAGTACATATGCATCCATCAATGGTCATTAACCACAGAAAAAGTAACACAATATAATACATTTAACGTAAGTGTACGTATGAATCAACTCGTGAACACAGCTTGAGAAGGAACAGAAAGAAGCAAAGGCTTATCTAGTCCTGCCCCTTCCTTAGTTTCAGTGTGGGATTCATAATCAAATATATTTCATTCATCGACTATTTATCGGATTAAATTAGAGAACAAGGAAAAACAAGTCATAGCACCTTTGTATTGGTTGTATTACCATTGTGCAACCATTCTGCCAGAAATAAACATAAACAAATAAACAAATAGAGACTAAACTATACAGGGTATAATATGTAAGCCCCAAACTGCAAATAAACCCATACCCATAGTACAACAACCATAACAAACATAAAATCAAAAAAAGGAATAAACTAGAAGCAAAAAGCTTATTTTTTTGCCTCTCCTTTTCTTCTGATACACTACTTACATTAAAATAAATGTGTACAGCATCGAGCATTCTCATTCTAACAAAAAAAATCAACAACAAGACATATCTACCTTCTCAACTTAATATTCCTGAATGACTTTACACTTAAGACCTTTTTAAAACTTTGTCAAAGAAGTGAACAACTTAAATTCATCATCAAGTCCTTTCCATAATTTCACACCCGCAACCCGAACACATCTAGATTTCACATTTATCCTTATTTTAGTACATTCAAAAATATAAAGACCTCTTAAATTAGAATTACTCTGTCTTAGTTTTAAATAAATCTTGAATGTATGAAAACCCTCAGAAGTTTATATATATATTAACCTGGCCTGTTTTTTGAGAAACAGCTTCTATGTATTTGACACAAGCATTATTAGAGACCCTGCTTGCAAATGACTCCTGGTTTTTATCTGAGGAAATATGGTATTATATGAAAAATAAAAGTATTTAGTCACTGTACTGAGTTGTTTTTTTTTTTTTTTAATAATTTCTGCGGTATTGATGTGTGATGCATTGAATTACTGTAGATAGAGACTGAACTTATTGGATCAAAGTCAATAAGTTTGTATGTTTTTCTGGTAGATGCATGTTTCTTTTCAAAATTTATTTTTCAGAAGCTCATAAAAACAGGCTTTAGCTTCGTCACAGTGCATTTTTCAGCAAATCAAAGAGTATATTTAGTGTAAGGAGGACGAGTAAAAGCATAAAGTTGGAAAAATTCATATACAGGGTGTCGCAAAAAATTTGACATCATTTCATCACCTAATAATTTGTTTAAAATGTGTTTGCTCTTTTTGCTCAGAAAAGTGCAATCATTTTTGTTGCTCTGCTTTCAGGAATAGACATGCCGTTTAGTGCTACAGAAAAGGCGTTCTGTGTATTGAAGTACGCCCAAACTCAGTCAAATGTGAATGTGCAACGTGAATTTGGTAGAAAATTTCATAAACAAGCGCCAACAGGAAAGCAGATTTGGACCTGGCAAAAGAAGTTTCAAGAGGAAGGGTGTTTGTGTCGGAAAAATGGATCTGGACGGCCGACAGTTTCAGAAGAGGTGGCAAAACAAGTTCGGGAAATGTTTAGTTGGAGTCCAAAGAAGCCAGTGTGAAGAACGAGCCTGGAAACACAGATCTGTAAGTCAACTGTTTAGTGTGTGTTAAGTAAACATTTTATGCCCAAAATAAATCCTATGAAACATTATTTCTCCTGACCATGTAGTCATTCCGATATGGACATCTCAAATGATGCCAAATTTTTTGAGACCCCCTTTATTTTAGTATGTAGGAACCTCTGCAAATACCTACGAAGTACTGTACGAGGCTTAACTAGGTACGTATGGCTGCAAAGAGGTTCACATCTACACTATTCACACATGACTACAGTCAAGTGTATACAAACTATAAAAACTTAGGTAAAAAAATAAATCTGATAAGTGAGTCATTACACAGTAAGGAGAGACAGCTGGATGGATATAAATAGAAACACACCTGCTAATGTGAGCAGAAATGTAGCTGAAAAGCTTTCAGTCTATGCATAGTGAAAATGTTGCACATTTCTTTCCTTTTGGCCGAGACATCAGGTCCTGGGGGAGTCGTCAGCCATTACGTGGAATTATGTCAACTTTCCCTTAGCCTCTTACAGCTGTTGAATCACACTGTAGCACACAACATATAATAACAATAAATTAACCTGGGAGTCTAATCTATGTGTAATTGTGGCTTTAACATGCATCATTAGTTAGAAATTATAGATGGAACATGCTGAACAATTGAAAGGCTGCCATCAGTGTCACACTATGTTTTCAACACATAACATGAGTAACACAAAGACGCCAAGTGGTTGCTGTACTACAAGAAGGCAGTCATGGTGAAATGTAGTTATTCTTGGTGCCTAGACCGACATGGACTGGCACTGTCTGGGTGCACGGTGAGTCACAAAAACACCTAACTTTCTCAGGTGAAGACATGGCCAAGTGTGAGTCAAGAATGTACCCATGACAATAAGAGGACGATTTTAGTCTCCTAGAAGATAACATTTCTGTAGATGACAGGATTTTGTTTGCGTTAGTCATTAATCTTTCAGTGTTTTGGTTTTATGGTTTTAGAAAATCTAGCAGGATTTTAGCCAGTTCCAGATATTTTTGGTGAGATTTCCACATATAGGGTAGCCTTGGAGCATCGTTTTTTGTTGCTAGGGCTAGTCCAAAAGATGCCGATCAACACTATGCTTACTACGGAACCCGTGTGGTGACGTGAAAAAAAACATGTACGCGTGCACGAATTGTTAAATGTGCGCACAAAATAATAAAACGTGTACACGAATTATGAATTTGTGTGCACAATTATGAATTATGAATTCGTGCACACATTGTATAATTTTGTGCGCACAATTTCATAATTCGTGCACGTTTTATTATTTCGTGCACACGTTTAATAATTCGTGCACACGTTTTATTATTTCATGCGCACAATTTCATAATTTGTGCGCACGTTTTATTATTTCGTGCGCACGTTTAATAATTCGTGTGCATGTTTAATAATTCGTACGCACATTTTATTATTTCGTGCACACATTTAATAATTTGTGCACACGCATGTGTTTTTTTTTTTCACACGCCACCACACGGGCTCCGTAGTTTACAGTTCAGTTAGAGTTAGGCATAAAAACAATGTGGTTTCGGGTACATCATGGATTACAACTGAAAAAAGGGTAGGAGTAAAAACACAACACAAGCCTTGATCTCCTGTGTGCAAACTTCAGTGTTTCACCGTAACCACCCTCAGCACAACATACTAAGATTGTTACCCATTTAACTATATCCATGAGGTCACTTTCCAAAATCTAAGGACTCACTGTAGCCCCTTTTACATAACACTTCTGTTCCGGGAATATTTCACCTTATTCCGGAACGACGTCTGTGTAAACAAAATGGTGGGTTCATTTAGTCCCACCTTTATCGCCGCTCTGTAACGCCTCTGGAGGTAGTAACAGAGCCACGATAAAGCTGGAATCAGGATTCTGGAAAAGGAACGCCTCTTGTTCTGCAACCAAGGTATCATTTTGATGACGCAATATGTGTGTGATCCCTGTGCTGGGAGGATTTAAACATGAGCCGTGTAAACAAACATATCAACGTGACCAGAAAGATGTCAAACTGGGGAGACACCGAGATCTGGGAGCTGTTGTCACTTCGGGCGGAGGACTCTAACCATGCTAACGTTTGTGGAAAAGTGACTGTGGCGAGGTTAGCAACACCGCTACGCTCGGGGTATTTCCGACATACAAGTTATACGTCACACTGTACGCTGCGCTGCATCACCGCCCCTTTGATTCCGGAACGCAGGTCCACTTTGTAAAAGTCCAGCCTGTCTCACCTCTGTTACTCCTTTTTCTTGGCAGTGGATATTGGTCAATGGTGGAAAAAAGGTGGGATCATCGTCTCACCTTTTTTTTTCCAGGATCTCTGTGTAAATGTGGCTGTTGACTTCTGCTGGGTACCCTGCACTGCAAAAGCTGACACTGAAGGGGTTGAAAACACAGGCCAAGCACTCTTGAACATGTATGACCATTATATTTTGAATTCGCTTTTGTATGGGATGAAGGGACATTTTGTAGGAAGACAGTATGTCTGCAAAAGTGTGTATTATTATTTATTTATTTATTTATTTTATCTCTGCCTTCTGTGGCTTTAAGTCCATAAGGGTTTGCTACATATAGTACATTTATGTGCCATATGTTGAACAAAATACATATATCACCACTGACCTAGACAGAATGCGGCCATTTCTTCTTAAATTCCTTTGTACATTTGCAGTTGATCATCTGCCTGAAGGACACCCTGCAAACTCATTTCAGGAAAAAAAAAAAAAAAGCCTGAAACCCAGAAAACTACTCCACCTTATTCTTTCCTTAACCACTGAATCTTTTTTTTTTCTGATTTGCAAGATTTCAAACACACACTACAGTGGAATAAGTGCCATTAACCCATAAGGACCCAAACATCCACCAGCGACTAAAATCAACTCCTGATCTAAACTGTTTAACTCCTTAATACCTGATCCACTAATCCTATCAATACATGGAAATAATTGGTGTAAAATGCAGTTTATCATATCTTAATGGTCATATCAGATATGACCCATTTGGATGTTCAGAGGCTCCGTAGTTACCGTGGAAACACTGTCATCTTCTACAACATTGATTCACCAGTAAAACCCATAGAGTTTGATAAATGACAGTGGATGGAGCTGCTTGGTTTATGTTCAATTTATGATGTATTTTACTGTAAAAGTCACTTTTTCTTCAGTTTTCTCTGTTTTTGAGATAAGAACGCCCAATGTTAATTGAGCTTTTATGAACATCTGCATGATCACAGTACATTAAACGTAGGACAATACCTCATTTTCATTTAAAAATGTAAAATACTGAACATAATATTACACTAAATGATGATAAATCACTTAAGAAAGGTTAAATATAGAGAAAAAATGAATTTAAGGACTGCCACAAATGTAGCGCTGGGTCTTTACGGGTTAAATATGCAATCTGTGTTCTGATTGAAGTTCTATTTTCAACCAGAGTCACTGGTCAACTTACCTGCACTCTACATAAGTGGTTGAAATGACAAACCTCTGAGTAGCACATCAAAACTACGCAGATGCAGAGATGTGCCTTAAGCAATTTTGGATTATTTCGGTCTTTTCTTGCCACTTGAAATGTATAAATTGACGTTTGTGATGTATGTTTCTAAAGGTATTGGGGTTCTATATTCTGAAATACATATAATTTGGTTTATTTGTTGATGACACATCCCTGTTTGTGATGTTTTCACACATTTCAGTCACTGTTTTGAGTCTTGGTGCTGAAAGAAAAACAGTCAAATTCAATATGCTGTTGGTTAAAGGTTTTGATTTAAAAAGAAAAACGGCACCAAAAATGTCAGTGAAAAGTTGCAAAATGTGATTTTTGTGCCATCTGTGTCTATTGAGGAAACACTAAAAATGTTGAAATTACAAGCATTTGATTCACTACTATATGAATATATATTAAATGAAAGCTGAAGTGCTTGATAATTTTAATGTATTTATTCACATCACTGGGCAAAAATACCTTTCAGCATATTATAATTTAAATTGTCTGATGGAAACAAGCCTTCTATTCCTTGCTTGTGCTGCAGAAAACCTACCCTGTGACACAGATTTTTGTCTAATCACAGGTTTTTTCAGACCATTTGGGGGTTAAATACATGCCCGACAGCTGTAATTATCAAATATTAATCAGATTCTGTCTGATGTGACCTGGAGGTGACTCTATAATGTGTCTCAACATGCAAAGCTTTTGGAGAAGTGACTTTTCTTTTCCATAAAAAGCATAAAATTACATCAGGTCATCTATTTTTAATAGTTAGTCCTTTGATTTGGACTGAGAGGAGAGAGTTGCAGAAGGAAGATATTAGATGTTTATTTGTTTTCCTTCCTGATTTCAGCCTCTGCAACATTAATCTGGTGTTTTCCCTTATTCATGTCTAAGGTATAATCATAATAAAATACTGTACAGTTACTTGTATGTGGCCATCGGGCCTGTTGTTCAGGGTCATTTTAAGTCAGATATTATGGATAATTATCTATGAACCAACATGTTCCCTTCAACATTAGTAAACATCTCTTCTGACGAGACATGACTTTAAGCTCATGGGAATAAAAACAAGCCGCATCAACCAGCTGTTCCATCAGACAAAAACAAATGAACACATTCCCGGTACAGAAACATACACTGATATTTGATAATATGGCTATGAGTGTTTCAAATGCATTGGAAAACAATGGATTGGCTGGTGTGTTGAGTGAAGAATATTTAGCTGATCAGAAAGAAAAAGTGACAAAGCTTTGTGTTACAGGTAGATTTCCAGTCGTAATTTAGATGAAATCCTCACGTTTTAGCTCAATTAGGTTCAATTTGTCTACTTTTTAATACAATATAACTGCTCCTTTTACCAGTCGAAACATGTCAAGGTAAAACAAACATCTTAAACCTTACTCTCGTCTGAAAAAAGCAACAATCATATGTTTTAGCTGAAAATGAAAATACACTTTCAGATGTTATTTTGAATTCTGGGCAGCTAGAACATTTAGACAAGGTTAATGATGGATTAATGGATTTCAAACCGGTAGAAATGAAAATGGACAAAAAAAAAAGAGCTACATGACTGAGTCAAAGGAAAATAAAATAAAATAAAATACATATGTATGCATGACTTTTCAGTTACTAGAGTGAGCAAATATTTCATTGATATGTACTACTATTGTATTTGAATGATGTTCTTTTACGTTTCATGTTTTCATTTTAGGAGGGACGAATAAACACATCATGTTGAAACTGATGCTTATGAATTAATATCTTTTCGTAAACAGAGATGACCTGTTGTCCAGGTCGGTGAAAGCAGAGGATAATGGGAAGAAGAGATGATAGATTTTTTTCTGGTAGAAAAGCAAAGATCGGAGCTGAAATATTCATGGCAATATCCCTAAATGCATTAATCAAATGCTCTTTGATTGAGGCCTGTTTTCTGTTAGGAAATAAAGCAAGGACATTGCTAGAGATCCTTTTGACAGCTGCCTTTGTTTATCGGAGGTATAGTGGCGATGCATTCAGTGTGTTTTTGTGTTAGAGATAATCATAATAACAGGCTGTTTTCCCAGATGTATTTACCTGCAAATCTTTTTATTTCAATGTCTCTAACTTTTATTTCATATCTGAGCGGCTTATCTGGATTGAAGATATAACTGATGTGGTAAGTACAAATACAGGATTTTTTTTTCTCTATAAGCTACTGTATATTGCTCCAGTATTGGCTTACATTTGAGACCTTGTTTGTCGCCTTTCTAAATATGAAGAAAATGAAAAACATGATTGTGTTAAGTGTGTCTTAAAAGAAAAAAGAACTTCCAGTTTTAAGACAACAACAGTGCATGTCTGTGAAGTCAAAGATGTGTATTTTCTGATTCTGTACTTGTTAAAGAAATGTCAAGATTTGAGTGGCTTGAAAATATAATCATGTCACATGTTCTTTAGACTTAAAACCAGCCACCTACAATGACTGCAAGTATCACAGGATGCAAACATTTTACATAAGATGCATTGAAAATGGCTATTGTTTCTTTCACTAATTCAGTCCGTCTGTGAATATTTGAGAGGATTCTCTCAGGCTTAGCACAGGAATCTCTAATCCGCCTTAAATCAGTTACACCATATTGGCTGCCTGGCTTTGGCAGTGCAGTTTACTGTGCCTTGCCAAGACAAAGTAAAAAACTAGAGCTATGACTGAATAAGGATGCAAGGATGGAAGCAGGGAAATTAGCTTCTCTTTGGGGCTCTTTTTGTGGCTGTATAAACACGGGGGTGTACATTTTCCACAGTATGATGGCATAATTTCAGCAGATCTTTTTCTTTAACAATGAAGTTAAGGTTGGTGAAAGTGTTGGTATTCTTTGATAGCCATTTTTTGGCTCATTTTTGACCTTCTTTAATGAGAAAAGTTGCTGGAGAACACCTTCTGTCTATTAACTATGTATCCATTAGCGAATAATTACAAATATACTATATGCGTATGAGAGCATAAAAGAAAAAAAAACACAATGACTAGAGCAGTTTATGGTAAATGGAAGGAATACTGAAGTAAATATAAGTACAAAGTTCTGGCACAATTTCACCTACTACCCAGGTTCATGGAGAGGGAGGAAAAACTGCACCAAAACTGCACTTATCAAATAGAACAACTTTATTTAATTCTAAATTTAGAAGAATGCGTTTCAGCTTGTGCGCTTCAACAGCAAATACATAACTGCATTTAAACCACCAATTATCATGCACAGCCCATCTTTGCAAATGCCTTATTGGTCAGTCAGTGTGTGGATGTTTAGAACTGGTTCATGATTAATGTGTGTATCTAAATTTACAATTAAATACATTTGTTTTATACAAAGTGTGCTGCAGGAGTTCTTGTCGTGTTGCAAATGGAAGTAATACTGTGTACTTTTAATGATCACTACAGGGTGAAAGGTGAGTATTTATAGGTTTTTATTTTTATAGTAAGGCTAAATGCTGAAATCTAATATATTGGATTTCATAATTCTATCCTGTCAATGAATCTAACCAAACTACACCAAATGAATGACTGTAAAAAAAAAAGAAAGAAAAGCTCCGTACTCAATATTCATTTGGAGTGTTATAATCACTCGACTTTAGCTGAGTCTTATTTTCAACCAACTCCGGTTCTGTTCTATTTCTTCTATTTCTACCATGTCTACCATAAAACATTTGATCTTCTATTACATAACTCATACTACCTCATACAGAGCTTGGTGTGTTTTTAGTGTGCTAGTACTTTGCAGTGAATGGCACTATAGGACTAAATGTCCACGACACTAATCTCCAAAGTTCTCCTGAATGTGACTTGTTTGATCTTGACACAGCATGTATGATAAAAGTTTTGAGGTAAGCAGCTTTTATTTACCATCTTTTCAGTCACGGAAAAAATGATTAGACCATCAAAAGTCATCAAAAACAATGGTTATGCAATGCAGTCCTAACTCCTGTGTGTATCACGTGACTAAAACAGACAGAAAAGAAAACATGGAATGAATAAAAGCGCTGTTTTTGTCA
>JAPQRP010000011.1:8152934-8174046 GCA_037367295.1 Apogon hyalosoma
ACTGTATGAACTATTAGGGTCCAAATACACAAATAAGTGAACCAAAGACTAATAAAAGTGGGTTTAGCAAAATATGAGCCCTTTAAGCATGAAAATAAGTTGGTAAGGCTTGGTTTGGAAACAGTTTTGTTGATCTCTTGTGTGTTGGTGCTGATTTTCTTTCACTACTGGTCTCCTTTCTTTGTCGACGGTTTTAATTGCAGTCTTTGTCTGTATTCAATCAATCAGTCAGATTTTATTCATATAAAGGGGCGGCTGTGGCTCAGTTGGTACAGCGGGTCGTCCAGTGACCAAAGGGTCGGCAGTTCAAATCCTGGCTCCGACTGTCCACATGTGGAAGTGTCCTTGGGCAAGACACTGAACCGGTGTGTTTGAAGGTGAGGAATTATAAAGCATTTTGAACACCATGAAGGTGCATAAAATGTGTTATGTAAGTTCAGTCCATTTACCTTTAACCGTATAGTGTCACATCATCTCAAAAGTTCAATTCAGTTTGTATATCTCAACAAGGTTGCCTCACAGGGCTTTACAGAATCAGCTGAATATGAAAACAAACAGTAAATAAACAGTAGATGAAGGAAATGGATAATGACCCTCCTTCTCGGCAAGGGAAAACTCCAAAAACCCAGTGGGAAAAGAAGAACCTCAGGTGAAGGATAGATCCACTCCCATGGACGGACAGGCTGTAGATGCACCAGGACTGATAGACGTCCATTTGCGGATGTAGTTCCAGTCTGTAAAGGTGCAGTAGGGTGAGGGCACACGAGGGGGTCCATCTAGTCAGGTGAGGGTGAGGAGGTCCATCCAGAGGGTAAGGGAGGAGGTCCGGGGTCACAGGTCAGGACAGGGCACAGATGAGTCACTTCAGATCCTGTCGTCACTGGGCCCCAGGCGACGACATCTCATTACACTTTACATTTTTAACCCATTATCGGGGCAAGTGACTATTTTTGGTAATTTCCGCGTACATTATAAGACAGTGACAGCAACAGTTACAGTGAGGACAGTGAGTCAACAATTTCAGGTCCAATGTGGATACACGTTAGAAGTTGTGAAAATTCCGTGTAAGGCCCGCTGTGCAAGAGAGGCATAAAAGTCGGGAGTTGGACATTCAAAGCAAGGAAACTTTCACTTTAGGTTTCCGCCAGTTTCTCTACTTGTTGCGCAGGGTAAAGGGTGCCGAAAAGCCCTCATTGGCTCTCTTTGGCTGGCTGTTATCCAATCAGAGTCAAGCAGATTAGCACGTTGAATACTCATGAGAACTGGCGCAAACTGAGCTGAGTCTTCCAGCCGGCTTTCTGTACCACGTTAGAATGGCTTGAAACTTGGTAAACGAGGCATTTTTTCCAAAAAATAAATGTTCACGGTAGAACTTCAGACATATTGCGGGGCAGCTTTAAGCCGATTTACAGAAACCCAACAGAATCATCCAAACACGTGGTGACAGTGGCGAGGAAATAGCACTTCCTTTTAACCCTGGCTCATGGAGGATGGTTGTCTGCCTTTACTAGTTGAGGTTAAAGAGAGAGGGTTAAAGGAAGAGAAAGGGAGAGAGAGGTTGGGGGGAGGGGGGGTCATGGATGCACAGCAAACTGCACGACAGCTGTTAAAAACTACAACAGCTGTTGCTAGTATAATTACCAATAGCTTGAACAAATGTCCATAACTGTTAGTAATACTACTACAAATACAAGTATTGTGTTTTTTTATATGTTTGAAAGAATAAAAATGAAATAAAACGTGAATGAACACATGAATATGATTTGTGGTCCAATGGAAATCGCTCATGGTCCAGATTTGGTCCTAAAACCCCTGGATTACATGCTCAAAATAGTCAAAATGTAAAGAGCTTAGCCCTTAAGGTATTTTTTTTTTCATGACTTACATTCATGACGTTTGTCTTTCTGTCGTAAAGGCTGGAGATATTTTGACAAAGCATGTTCTTTCTCATGTAGAAAACCAAGCATGCCGAGAAAATGATGAACGGTGCAGGTTTTCAGCAGAGGAAAAGGCACAAACATTCTCCTTAATTTACATACAATGTCATTAAGTACAGACAAAGAGAAAATCAGGCCGTCTTTGAAGAAATATGCTTGAGTTTTCATCCATCAGGTAATTTTCATTCATCCCCTATTCCAGTTTAGCCTGATTTTTTAGTACCTTCTATATTCAACATCTGCAAATTGTCATATTTTGTGCACTGTGTCTCCATATCTGGGAAGGAACATCTTTTAACCTGTAGTTGAATATGTAACAGTTTCAGTCACACGCTGTGAAATCATTACAGTTTTCACGAATGCAGCAGAGAATAATCACGTTTTGAGCTGTTCCCTATCTTTTATTGCATCATCATGGGACTCTATCGCATACAATTATTATTACAATTAAGCAGATTTGACCAATAATTCTGTTATCTTATGAAATATTTCTGGCGTTGGGATGACTGTACAATATTTGGGCTTTAGCCATTAATCTCTCGGCACTCAGCCCTGCCAGGAAAGATTACCTCAGAGTGTTTTTTCTTAACGAAGCCAAAGATGCGGTGTTGGCACTGAAAGCCACCCATAGGGCATTTCTTGTACAAAAAAAGGACAAAAAAAAAATCAGAGAAAAGAACAAAGAGGGAAAATCCAATCATGCTTGTCACCAAACACATGGCTGTCTGCCACCGCTTCCATGAACGCCAACTGATATTATTCACAAGTTGATGAGGAATTTTCACAGTGGAAATGATGAGAATTCTCTGTCTTTGTCTTTCTTGCCCATCTTTGGAAAATCCTCCCACCAAGACAAGCGTGACACAGGGGATTGGATTTATGACATGTAGTGTAAAGTGAATAGAACCCTGACGTTCCTGAGAATCAAAGCGGGAGAATGTGTAACGCCGAGGCTGTGGCCAAAGTGTGTCGCTATGTCTGACTAATGTGGGTCCTTTCAGGTGTACACACTTAATCCTGTGTGTATGTGAGTGTGTCTTTATGTGGAGAGGTTAATCCCCTTTTCAGATCCCTTATTAACCCCCTACCTTCCTTTCTCTCCCCCCCCTGTGTGACGGCCTCCAGTCATGCCCCCTCCCCGGTCTCCTAGCCCTCCTACCGTCTCCTTTCCTTTTTCCCCATTCTTGCCTCTCTGCGGTCACTGTTTCGCTTAACGGACACGGAGTAGACGGCAATTAACGGACAGGAATGCTTACTGCATCCTTTTTGAAGACCTAAAAAAAAAAAAAACCCACAAAGAACCTGAAGACTAGTTTCAGGGCACAGT
This sequence comes from Apogon hyalosoma, assembly GCA_037367295.1. NCBI lineage: Eukaryota > Metazoa > Chordata > Actinopteri > Kurtiformes > Apogonidae > Apogon > Apogon hyalosoma. The sequence continues at coordinate 8,156,199 of JAPQRP010000011.1, forward strand.
TACCCCCCTCTAGTGCTATTGTCCATAAAATAGGGCTCTAATCACTTCCACTTCCTTATAAGTCTGACAGTGTTAGTCACAGTATTTTACTATAACAGCAACTATTTGTGAATATATTATACTTTATTATTTATCTTATTATTAATATTGATGTTTATAAACTATCTGGACAAAAATATTGGGACACATCATGGTTACACCTTGTACGATGTCCTGTTCATGCTGATTTGAGATATAAACATCAATATTTCCTTAAAATTTAATGGGAGTTTTTTCTCCTTAGGTGACGTGTAGTTTTATATTGTGATAAATATCATGTTGATTATTAATATTGATGTTTATATGTCAAATCAGTATGAACAGGACATCTTATGAGCTGCAGCCTTGATGTGTGCCTATATTTTTGTCCATATAGTTTATAAACATCAGTATTTCCTTATAGTTTAATGGGAGATTTTTTTTTTCTTCGTACATGAGATGTGAAGAAAGTAGATGGTTAGTTGTGGGAGAAGATTATTATTTACAGTTAGAGCATGAAAAATATTCTAAAAATTTAGAGGTAGAACATTTAAAATCATAGTCGTGGAAAAAAAAAATCTATGTTTGGAGGAATTCAATAAAAAACATCTCTGAGGCATTTTGGAAGCAAAGATAACAATTTAAACAAAACTAACCAATGTAATGCAGTAATATTTATCACAATATAAAACTATACCATGACATTTGTCATTATTGTTCTGTAGCCCAGACCCCTGTTAGAAAAGAAACACCTGAGTTCAGTGTGTTCCAATACTTTTGTCCAAATAATGTAGACTTAGATAAGCTTTTTCTCTTGAATATAATGCCAAAATACAGAATGTATTGGTAGAGGACGTTATCAGGTAGCATCAAGTAGATGTCTAAAGTCTTTTTCAACCCTAGTGCTGATAAAAATCTATCCGATGTGACTCAGACGGGACTGTGTTCACAGATGTGGTATTATGTTCACATACATTCACTTATATGTCATGTAATTCTAATGAAATAGCCAAGACCAGTGTTAAACAACACACAAACAGCATCTAATGCTACATTCAGACTGCAGGCAAATGTGGCCCAAATCCAATTTTTTTGCCCATATGTGACCTGTATCCGATCTATTAAAGACAGTTTGAACAGCACGAATCCGATTTTTTGCAAATCTGACCCAGGCCACTTTCATATGTGGTCCTAAATCCGATATGTATCTGATATTTTGCAATGTGGCTTCAGTCTGAACGGCCAGGTTGCATTTATCCGACCTTTACATCATTGAAATGTGACAAACGGCACAATTCTGCATCCCATGAGGAGGAGCAGTGGATAAAATATATTTACTTCCATCAGGACCTCTTTTGCGCATGCGGGTCACTTCACGGTCACATTCAGTTCATACTCAAAACTGATAGAAGTCGTTTTTAATATGTAACATGAACAAGCACACACAAAAAATCAGATTTTACTAAAAAATCTGAGTTGTGCATTAAGACCTGCTGTCTGAGCGTAGCCTAAGAGACAGGAATGCGTACTTCATCCTTTTTTGCACACCTAAAAGAAACAAAGATCCTGAAGACTAGTTTCAGGGCACAGTTATCCCTCGTTTGGTGCTATTGTAAGATTAATAATCACCCTCACTCACACAAAGCCACCAAGCACAGTGGACCTACTGGTGGCCAAGTCAGTGTTCTCAACCCATGAGTAAAGAATGGGTTAAATCTCTGTTAATGCCAAACTCATTCTAATCTCAAGAAATCCAATGATTCATCACCACTTGTGATTCAAGCCCTTGTGAAGTGCACATAATGTATACCACATACTGATTATAAGTAGGCTTATGAGTCATTTCAACACAAAAAAAAGGCTGAAAAAAAAAATGCCAGCATGCATTCATATATATTAACACATCCTCCATCAGAGAGGCTGTGAAAAATGAAAATACACACAGATTGCGATGAGGCATTATGGGAAATAGCATTAGAGTGATGTGTACTGTGGTCACTTACTGCTGCTGTGATGGCAGGTTCCTTTTCCACTGTTGAGTACAAAGATGAATGAAAGTAATGTACTGATTTTAAGAATCAATACCAGCTGAGTAATCCTGACTAAGGTTCAGCCTTTATCGTGACCCTTGATACGTTTTGTTAAAGGGGTTCCATAGTATTGATATTCCAAACACTCAACAGGAGGATGTTTACTTCTAAAACCACCAATGAATCAACGCTATGTATTCACAGACTGTATCACTCACTGAATAAAGTACAAAGCTCATTGTTTACACCCATCTGTATTATAGTATCATCAAGTTTCCTCCTTCAAAATAAAACTCATAGTTAGTTATTTTGATTTGTTGATTTATTTTTGTCAGCCAAAATAACACTGTTTCTTATCATTTTCATATGCTACATCAGCTGATAGTTTACATTATAGCTCTGTTAGCTTACCTCTGTTGTTTGACTGAAAACATCCACGGTAAAACCACAAATCTTCCGTTTTCTGTTTGGTTTGGTTTGCGTTGTCAATACCTGCACTGAAGATCTTTTTGGAATCATCCAAACAAGGTCAGAACTGTCACAGTTTAGTCTGAACTGTGGATTAACAAACAGTAACTTAGCAAAGGTAATAACATTCCATAATGACTTTATACCTTCATAAGCCTCATACTCAAACTCATTCATGTACAAGAACCGCTGCCATTTTGGCATCAAACTCCATTCTTTTTATTTAGAGCTGTGTCCAGTGGTAATTTCGTCATTTTCTATGATTGTAAAAGTTGTTTCTTAATGGCTCTCATCCCATCTAGTCACTCTCTGACGTTTTATTCGAAGGCCTCATGGTGTTAGTTTTCCTCAGAGCGACTCACTACTCCCGCTAGTGGTCACATAAATCTGTCAAACATCTGTACATTCAATATATCGGCATCTTTGGCTTAACTTTAGAACTGTGTATTCTCAACACTCTTTGGTCATATTTGAATATTTCATATTAAGTCAAATATTACATTTTGCACCTTTAATTTCAGGAAAATGAGGTTTATAGGAAGGAAATGTTGGAATCATAGTCATTACATTTGGTTTTAGAATAATGTGTGCCTTCAAAGAGTGTTAATTTTAGTCTTTACCAGAGTGAAGTGGTGCATATATGCAAGTATGTGGCATCTAGTGACTTGACACATCTAAAACTGACAGTTTCATAATGTGTGGCATTTACGAGTATGGCAGACATTTATGATCTGACTTTATTCTTGAAGGAGCATCCACCTCTAAGGCAACAAAAGTACCACCATTTAACAGCAAATGGGCCATGTGTTTTTTTTTTGGTTTTTTTTGTATTAGAACTGGATGCTGGGCCTTAAAGATGGTGTCCTATCAACCATATGAAAGATACTCATTGACACATGAAAAAGAAAATATTCTCTGGTTGCTGGCAATAAAAAATACATTGCAGGCTCCCACTGGCTAGAGCAAACGTAAATGCAAAAAAAATAAACTTTTCAGATGTTTCTAGACTGAATTAGAGAAATCATCAAGATAAAAATTTGGTTTTTGGTGCTCCCCCATTACAGATGTCTCCTCTGTGCAAATGCATTTAACAGTCTTTTTGGGACATCATGCGCAACATCACACATGCAAATTTGCTTCACACAGCTATAATCTAAGAGGCTTTTAGTCGTGCACAGTCAGACCTCCCTCCACACTTAGTTCATGCTGTTTCACTGTTGTATATAGGTTAGAATCCTCCATTATTGCTCTGGAACAGGAGTTCCTTTGGTGGAACCAAAGTGAAGGTGGTATTAAAATGATAAAATCCCTAAAATAGAAACTGCTGCATATAAAGATGAGTGCCTTTGTCAGAAGTTTTCATTTTCAGGGTGTGGATTTTATCGTTCTTTGGCGTCATAATGAATAATCAATAATGTAAAGAACAGAATCCGAAACATCTAGTACGTAAACACATACAAGGAACATAAACTAAGAAAAAAGAAACTATGTACATATACATTCTGGACACATAAAGATACAGTATCTGATTATATACAGCTAAAGTGTAAGTTGTTTATGCAATCAGAGCATTAACAGTTGTTTATTGTTTATTGTTTATTGGGGATTCCCATTAGCTTCCACTGTAGTGGTTGCTAGTCTTCCTGGGGTCCCAGTTAAAAGACACCAACAATTTATACATCATTCACAATAAGTACAGTGACAATGCAGTAGAATCAATAACAGTAAACACATCCAATAAATACAACTTTCACATATGGTACACCATTAGTGTTCTTTTAAATACATGTAAATTAGGTGAGTCCCTCAGCTTTTTTGGCAAATTATTCCAGAGTTGCGATGACCTGAATAAAACAGACTTCTGCAGTAAATTAGTTCTAGTCCAATTAATGACCAAATCAGCACTACGAGCACGCCCAGTAGAATGTGAGTGCGTCTGGTTTACATGTGTGATATTTTCAAACATTGAAATTGGTTTACCAGTTAGAATTATTTTCTTTAGAAATACTAATAAATTATACCGTAATTTAGTTCAGGATAAAGACAAAGGAAAAAACGAGGATGACATTCCTGCCACTGAGCTACAGCGATATTCACCCTCATTCCAACCTGCCAGACTAGGGTTCTTTACTCAAACCATAAACATACTGCCTAAAAGAAGAAATTCCTTCCTGAGCTTGGACACTCAAAAATGTAATCCACTCTTACAGATGACACGGGTTAACATTCAAATGAACACTTCAGTAATAATCTTCAAAACATGTGTGATGGAAGCATTAAAAAAATACTTTGCCTTTCATTCATGAGGCAACAGAATGTATGCAAACAAGGATATATGTGGTTAAACATGGATGAAAACAGCAATTAAAAAAAATTAAAAAAAAAAACACCTCTGGTCTGGACCAACTTCTATTCCACTGTTTCTAGTATTAATGTTTGACTTTGATAGACCATACAAAGCTGAATATATGATAGTTTTAATCTAAAAGTAAAGGATAGTCAATTTTGCCTTTATGTTTATACTTGTAACTTATGTTTTGCTTTTTAATGTATTTTTTCCATCTAGATTTGGTGATTTTTGCTGATGTTTGGACCCAATATGTTAATAACAAAAGGATGGACAAAAGGAAAAAAAAAGGCCAAACTTGGCTCAAATCCCGAAAGGTTAAAAAAATAATAATAAAAAAATAGCAGGCAGCCTAAGTGTCTTCATGTTTGCTTTCCAATAAAAGTGTCAGAAAATGTCTTTTTTTTTTTTGCCAATTCTTTTGCACCTTTGTTTTCAGGAAGAATTTAGGATTTAATATCTAACAATTAAGTAACATAATTCTAAATAATAAATACTTAAAACAGTGTGTTTTAGTAAAAAAGAAAAAAAAAAACAGACTTGAAGTTTGTTGCATATTTCTTATCAGATGCAACTGTAAATATCCATAACTAAACTTTTTGCGATTGTAGAAATACATTTTCATCTATTTTACATCTGCTCAAACATGCTTTTTGGTTTTGAACATTCAGTATCCATATTGTGGGTTCATATTTTTTGTTATTCCCAGGCTTTTTTCAGCCAGTGTGGAAGCCTCTGAAACAGTTCCTTTCAGTGCTGTCGTAAAGTGTTATATAGTGTTGGAAAGCTCAAGATCTCAGCTTTCCGATGCCATTTGAATTTTGTGGATAGCACAAACGGTTCAGGAATTACAGTAATTTGAATGTTGTAAAGTGTAACACGCAGCGTGCAGAGAGATTGCTGTTGTTAAAGGGATAAAGAATGAAACGATTAAAATTTTTCTTGGTTTGGTTTAATTAACAGTACCATTAGTGCTTTAATTTCTTAAATATTGTTCCGTGACAGTCAGTGTATAGTTCAAACTCCATTCTGTTCCTTGTGGAATAAATTTAGGACATCGGCTCTGCCTTTAACCCAGTTAAAACTGTATGACAAACTGCTCTGTTCTCTCCCTGTTTTACTTAAACTTTCCTGTAATGACCTCGCGCAGGGTCACACAGGCCGCCACGCACTTACACAACTGGCACAGAAAAGAGAAAATTAAGTAAAGCGTATTGTGACCACAGTTAGTTACCACTCTGACAGCACAATGAGAGCAGGACAGGACAGCCTAAAGGTGTCTCGGTCCTTTTTTATTAATTCTATTTATAAGGTTTTTCAATATAAAAGGAAAAAATCAAAACAAACACCACAAGGCGTCAACACAATAAAGAGTCCAAACATCAATGTAAGGCTGCAGTCACACGGATTGGATTTTTAATCATTGCATTTTTTTTTTCTTTTTTTTTGCAGTAAGTGTCCAAAGATGAGTCGCTGCGAGTATTCGTGATAAGACTAATTCTATTTTCAGTGAAGACAAAAGTAAAATCTGTTATCTGAACTTTGAAGTTGGATTTATTACCGTGTGTACACGCTTGTGCGACATCGCCGTTTCAGAAGCAGCTTTACAACTTCAGTTTAATCAGCTTGTTTTTTTCGCTTTTGAGCTTGGTCACTTTAAACCTTTTGTTCGGTTTCAATTAATTTTGTTAGTTTAACTCACAGGTTAATTATTTTTTCAACCTTTTGTTTTGTTCCCTTTTAACGTCTCAGCGTGTTATCTCTATTTATAGCGCTCTCCTATTTGTCGGTTAAGCTGAGCTGTATGGATTTCTGTACTTTATTTCCATCGGAATTATCTTTTCATTAGCCACATCTTCCAAATTCCATTCTCTGTGGGGTCCTGCGTTAAATCAGCTCTGAATTACCGCTCTGTTGTTCTGTCCGTCTGAATAAATCAAGTCAAAGTATTTATTCGCCGCCTGTTTTCCTGCTGAAAACGCCATCGTACATGACAACGGTTTAACGAGTCGCTCATTGTGATTCATAGTTACGTACAGTTGAAGCTCATCATACCCAAATCGTTCTGTCTTTATGTTTACCTGAGCAGACAGAGCATCCTGGGTAATGTAGTTCCAACCATAAGTTTCCATTAGGACCAGGTCTTTGTGGATGGGAGAGTGAACAAACGTTAACACAGGAAACTGTTACTCTATGGTTTTGAAACTGAAAGTAAACATTTAACCAATAAACCCCAAGAGGCTGTGGTTTTACAGAGGTTTTACAGCAGCTGAAGGGCTTTGTTACAGACGACGTGAAGCATTTATAGCCCCTCTCTGACACAATTTCCTTTCCCTCTAGGATTTTTTTATGCTACAGGCCTTTGGACTCATGGTTAGTCCATCCATTGAGTCACAATTCACAACAAAATCTGACATTTAGAAAAAAAAATTGGCAGGTTTCTATTCAAATACATCACAGCTTTTAACTGAATTATCAGAAACTTTGCAGAAAGTAATAGAAATTAATGCATGTTTCCACCCACTGGTGTTATGTTAATACATTACATTTTTCTTATTCATCATCGTCGTAGATTCAAACTTTGCGGATTAGATATAACTTATTGTCTAACCTGCTTATTAAAGAACTGATAAATCCAAAAAGTATTTCTATACCAAACTGAAAATGACATAAACCTTTAATCCCTAAAGTAAATAGTCTGGAACATAATATTGTTTCTAACTTTTCCGTGATTTGTCAAAGTCTTTGTCCAACATTTGTTTTATTTTCATCGCTGTTCGCATCTAATGTTTGATTCTAGAAATGTGTTGAACATTGCAGCCTCCTTATCGGTCCAAACAAGAGACACCAGTAAATCCCTGAGAGGCACCTTATGTCATACATGCATTGCACTTCAGTCTGCTCAGCTGCTAGGGAATGTCTTTTAAATGGTGAGTGTGTTTTCTGTGTGTCTGTTTATAGATGTTTTTACCATTTTTATCCTATTTCTTATTTTATCGCTGGGACCTGAGAACACATTGCATTCTTTCATGTGCTACATTGAATGAATGACAATAAATGAACCTTGAAATTCTTAAATAAATGTGTTTCCATTACACCTTTTATCAGTCAACTTCTCCACCTCTCCCAAACTCCCATGTAATAGTTTGAAGTTTTCCTGAATTTCATGCATAGATGTGTATTTTGAATATTAGTACATTAGTCGCTTTTCCGTTGACCCTCAAATTACTCGAATATAACTTGCACATAAAAATGTACCTAATGGAAAAACAACAATTTCACCAAAACTCTCCTTTTTTGATTAAACATTTTTGCGCTGGCAAGAGGTGGTTTTTTGGGCATAGCGCAAAAAACACCTTTTTCTACAACTAGAATCATGTGAATAGAAAAAAGAAAAAAGATGCTGACGGACATTACAAAAAGCAAAGAAGATGAGTTTGAAAACAAACATGCCGCGGTATGTGTGGACACACCAGGAAACGGAGTCATTTTTTAATTTAGTACGGGATAGAGGGGTAATAGATAATAATAATGAATATATCTGTAAATCAACATAATATTTAAGTTTGTCACCATGTTTATGGAATGACTTCTTGTGTCATCTCATGATAATAAATAAACAAATCAACGCATTTGTGATTTAATGGAAAAACCGACATTATGCACCTCTGTGTTTTTTTGACATTTAGTAAATATCTGTAAAGTTTTGCACATATGTCCAATGGAAACGTGACAAATGAAATGACATCAAAGTAGAAGATATGTTTTGTTTCTATGTCTACAATGAAATACAACTGACAGTAAGTTTCTTTTGTAATTTGCATAATGTCAAAAAAAATTCTACTTGGATCTGTGTGGCTCTACAGCTACTTTTACATTTAATTCCTTGTTCTATAGGTTTACAGTGTGTTGAAGCTGTAGCTGATTCTTTTCACTTACTGTTAACCTGTGGGCGGCTGTGCCATTCCATCATTGTTTCAAAGCTAAAACTATATCAGTTCAAACCATGTGGATGTACATCTTTTCCTCTGATACCTTGAACCATGCCTCTGTTACAGTTTCCTTTTCCTGCGGTGAACATCCTGTCTGCTTGTCTTTATTACCAGCCTGTCACTCATCCTTCCTGAACTAAGGCAGTGTTGTGCCAAAACACACCGTTATTTGTCTCAGCCGAAAGTTGTACATGTTCTATAGGTATATAATGCATGTGTAATAATTGGTACATTTTATATTTACCTCTGCCAAGGAGGTTATGTTTTCATTGGGGTTTGTCTGTTTGTTTGTTTGTTTGTTTGTTTGTTTGTTTGTTTGTCTGTTAGCGAGACAATTCCACCCCCACAACTCAGACCTGAAAAAGTGGATGGATGGATGGATGGATGGATGGATGGATGGATGGATGGATGGATGGGACTTAGACTCACTATTGCCTATTAACCCTGTAAAGCCTGAACCATTAAATCATTGACAGCAAATTCCAGCCTTTATTAGTCCTTCTGAACAACCACAAAAAACATTTTTCAAATATCAATTTCCATGTATGAGTTTCAATTTTGTATCATATTTGATACATCAGGTCTCAATACTCAAATATTATTATTTTTGAACAAACACAAACATAATATAACACAAACATGTCTAACAAATTAGTAATTCCTTTTTAAAATTGTCAAAGTTCTTCCTCCTTCCTCATTAATGACAGTCTTATAGTGTCACTGGAAAGGCCTCTGGTGAACAACCCCCCAGTGGATTATCTGTGTATTGCATGTATCTAATTATATACATCAGGTTTTTCAAGGAAAAAAAAAAAATCACACTGATCATGTAGAGGGCTTCAAAACTCATGTATCAAATATGATACGTTCGGCGTCATAGGGTTAAACACAACTACAGCCAAGATGTCTGTTGGGATAAGAATGCATTCTGTGAAATTAAGTGAAATTCAGAAGGTGAATTGCTTGTCATATTGGCCGGCCAATCAAAGATATCAATTTATCCAAAAACATTTACAGATGGACCAGATCACTTAATAGAGTTTCCAAATAAAATGGATGAGACTAGAATGACTCCTGGAAAAAAAAAAAAAAAAGTTCAGTTCAGTGGAAATCTGTGGGAGTCGGTGCTTTTGTAGCCAACCCCAGCAGCTGTCAGTAGTTTTAGAACTTTAAGATACTTCAGCATTGACTTCATTATGTAACAGAGGTCTCTGCACATTGTTTAATGTTCACAGTTCTTTTCTTTATTGTACAGACTTGTTTTAACAAAAGAAGTTAGTTCTTCTGAATATAATACTGGCTAAAAAGTGTGATTTTTGGCTACAGCGGTCTCCGCAAAACTGAGTATTTTAAAGTATTTTGCTTGGACAAAGCTATCGACTTTTAGTCCAATGACAGGGACAAGGTACAGTGATGCCCAAATGAAAGCTTTTCTCACAAGTGTTCCTGGTGTTGCTTGTTGTTCACAGCAAATGTAACAAAAAGAAGGGGAACAAAAAAAGTTGTCAGAACTTGTCAGAGAAAATGTGACAGAAAAAAAGAGAACCTTACAGAAAAGTGCCAACCCCGCCTTTCTTCCATATCTTCACACATTTATCTCTGTGCACAGTTGGATTTCTGTTTCATAAAGTTACAAAAATTATCTGATGCAGTTTTGCCACCCCTACAGTTTTAATACCAAGAAAAATGTCAGGGAGAGTGTTTTAGATATGTTTTAACAATCGTGATATGAGGAGACAACATTTTTAACAAAGCAGATGAAAAAAAAAAGCATCAGTAAATGCAGATTATTATTGTTAGATGCTACCCACCATACTTGATTTATCAGTGAATAGGTGTTTGTTAACACAATCACAGACTGAAGCAGAAGAATCCATTGAAATCAAAGGGATGCCAGTCAATAGAGCCCCATCAGAACACAACAGATGCAGGCGGCTCCTCTGTAAAACATGATGAAACCGGCTTATTTTCTTTTTGGTTTTGTTTTTTAGAACCATCCATAAAAACAGCAGCGCTTGTAACTACATGGATGAACAGCATGACTTCCCACTTCAATCTCTGTATGCAGGCTCGTTTACGATGCCCTTTTACCCTGTATTCTGACAGAATGCATAAACAGAATTCTATTTGCTTGATAGCATGCAAATGCAATGGACGGAGGCAAACTGGGAGAGATGTAACTTCACTGGAGGCAGAGGCAGCTGAGGTGAAGAGGAGTCAGACAAGCCCTTTTAAAAGTGTCCCCCACAGCTCTCACTGCAGCAAAAATACTCATGGTGTATCTGTGAGTGATGACTCTGGCCAGTGACATCTGACCAAAACATTCTAAAAGCTCTATTCTGCCACGCCAGATGAATTAAAAATACATTTTTACACTCACATCTCTCAGCTTCAATTTGTCAAAGAAGTTTTAATGTTCAGCAGACCTTTTCAGTTCGCAGTATTATTTTAGAAGCCGCAGCAGAGATTTTTTTTTTTTCCTGGTGTACCCAAAACTAATCTTTATTGTGAAATATTATATGTGTAGAGGCAAGGGGTTATCCAAAAGATGGCATAATTTCTATTTGGTTAGGTTAGGGCACTCATTCCCAGATGGGGGTGCATGTACCCCCAGGGGAACTTGGAAGATGCCCAAGGGGTATTTGACTAATTTTTATTGAGGGAGGAAATCCATTAAAAAAAAGTCATCATGTACTGAATACAAATTAACAAGTGGTGCCAGGCACAACAAACTCCGCCCCTTGCACATATTTTACCCATTTGAAGTAAATGGGAAGGTTTAAAAAAATGCATTCAAAATTTGAACTTTGACCTACTGTTCCCAAAATGTAATGAGATCTGTTCTGGGTGACTATCAGTCTATAAACCCAGTTTGATATGAATTCAACCAAGAATTTTGCTGCTAGAATATTAACAAACAAACAATAAAACGAACTAAAAACAGTACCCCTTGCCTCCCTTTTGGGGGTAATAATGAGAATTAATGCTGAAACTTAAAACACAATAAATACAATCATAGAATGGTTTTATTGTCAATCATCTTGTTTTAGCTTTGGTAAGATTTTAAAAACATTTCTATTTTATATTGTTCAAAATTAATTTGAGTAATTAAGTAATTATTTTTGGTTAATGAAAGGTTTATTGATTAATTAATGACCAAGTAATGTATTTTTCTTATCAATGAAAGAGGGCACACAAAATTTACTTAGAATTTTTTTTTTTTTACTTTTTAGTATATTATGGTTAAATATATGTTTATTTACAACATTTTGAAAATAAAAGCAGACACCTTTGGCACAGGAACAGATTTGCCAAATGTTTTTTTTTTTTTTTTTAATCAATAATGCTGAAGCAAGATTTGGGGGTATTTGGATAAAAAGTAAATTTTAGGGAGTACTCCACTGTAAAAAGTTTGACAACCACTGGGTCAGGGCATGAAAACAACTTGGTTACAGATAAAAAAAAAAAAAAGAGGGGGGGGTAGGTAGGTAGGAAATAGGGCCTGGGGAAGGTCTAAAACATGGAACACAAACCCTTCTTCTCAGTTCATACAAGTATTTAACAAAATGAGACATTCTGGCCCTGGACCCATAATTTTAAATAAATACTGATGTTTTTTATGACCGATGAGTGTTCATGTAAATTTCAATTCAATAGAACTGAGTTTTGGCTTATGGGACCTTATTTCAGAAAATATAAAAGTTAATTGTGAGAGACAAGTCATTATTTTCATCCCCATTTGAGTCATTTGCATATTTAATAGCTTAAAATGTATTAAACACATCAAGAAAGTCCCAGTGTGTTGGAAGACTGTTGCATTATAAGTGTGAATTTATGTAAATTGAAAATTACACACCTGAAAATCATGGAGGTGATGTTATCATAATTGTCTCTGTGAATGATCCGCTGAGAGTCACTGAACATATCTGCAGCTTCAACAGAACCAGACACCTCTTTTAATACTTTTTCACCTCTCTGAGAATGAGGAAAAATGTGCCAAAGTAGCAGCCATTTTGGTGCTAATGATGTGTATCAGTCAAAGGATGCAGTCCATTCAGCTGTTTAAACACAAAACTGGATCTTTCTTTAATATATATATTTTACCACAGGCTGCAACTTTCTTGATTTGATTATCTTTTAACCCATAAAGACTTTTGTGGCAGTTCTAAAATAAATTTTTCCCTCTGACCTTTCTTAGGTGATTTTTCACCATTGATTGTAATATTATCCTCCTTATTTTGCATTTTCTCTGTGTAAATCAGGTATTTTCCTATATTTGATTTATTGATTAAATAGATGTACATAAAAGCTCTGATGAAATTTGAGGTTTTTTTTCTATCAGAAATAGAAAAAAAAACTGAAGAAAAAGTGACTTTTTCAGCAAATATATCAATAACTGAACATTAAAATAAATGTCCATCCACTGTCATTGATCCAACCCCTTGGGTTTTACTGGTGAACGTCCAAATGGGTCATATCTGATGACCATGAAAAGATGATAAACTGCATTTTACACCAGTTATTTACATGGATTGATAGGATTAGTGGATCAACAGGTATTAAACAGTTTAGATCAGTTGATGGTTTTGGTCGCCAGTTGGGTTTTTATGGGTTAAACTGATAAACATCACTTATGTAGATTGTGACACCATTCAAATGGGATCAAAACCTTATTTGTAACCTGTCATCACCCATTATTGATAATGTTTCTGTAGCTAGGTCTTTAAGAGCTTTGGGGTCTATATTCACCACGGGGCATTGGTGTGTCAATAGATGATGTAAAAATGTCATACATGTTGTTTCTTTGCACATTTGTTCATTGTTAACAACTAATACAACTTCAGAATAAGAAAAACACACTCCTGTAGTTTATATAAATCCTGATGCATCATGCCTCTTTTATTTATTTTATTTCTATTTCTTTATTTCTTTATTTATTTATTCTTAGTGATTCAGTTAATGAGACATAGTGGAAAGAAAAAAACAACAACAACAACAAATAAACTAAAGATAAATCAAGGAAGTAAACAATGACAAACAACAACGACAACATCATATTACAATGATGAGCAACTAAATAATATGGACTGATTAGGGGTGATAGGGAAAAGGGAAAGGTGGGTGAATGAAGGTAAGGGGGGGGGTAAAAAAGTGAAAGAGCGAATAATTATTATAATAATAGTAATGAAAATAACAACACAACAATATATAGTAACAATACAAGTAGTCTTATTTGTTATTACTGTGGCAGAGGCGGCCACAATAACACTAAAAATGGGTTAAATAATTCAATATTTATAATAATTCATATCACTTACAGTTTATATTAATTAACTTAAATCATCTTGCCTCTTTTTGATAACATGGGTCCGACTTCTTCTCAGGTGTATCCTCCACCATAGCCCCTCCATCCTTGATTCTTGATCCTCCATAGAGAGGAAATGCAAAAGTAAACACAGCATGAAATAGAACTCAGACTTGTTTTGTTGTCAGGCTGTTAGATCTCCGACGTACTGATGTTATATTGTCTTCTGTTCCTGCAGCATGTGACGACTCGTAGGTTCGTGTAGGATTTGATGGAGACAAATATTACTCTGTTTCTAGCCAATCCTTACTGAGCTAAAGCACGTTTAAAGGGCTCATATTTTGCTAAACCCACTTTTGTTCGTCTTTGGTTCATTTATTTGTGTATTTGGACCCTAATAGTTCATACAGTTTGATTTTTGAACCCTCCAGGTGCTGCAAAGCTATCTTTATATTCATTTCGGCAAAAATGGAGTGGATTACTACAACCGGTTTTAATTCCTGCTTAATTTGTTATGTTTTATAACTAGTTACGTCACGACATTTGCACATGTAAAGTCAAGACTTCCGACGAACATTTCTCCGAGTACGACGTAATTGTTTGTCAGCAGCAGCGGTTGTAGTAAAAACTGAAAATATGTCCAAAATTAGGGTTGCTTAATGTAATAAATGTTGATAATAATTCAAAGGATAGGCCAAATAATCTTTTAGCTTCAGCCTATTCCTTTTTTTGGTCGCAACACCAAGATCAATGTATTTTTTTGGGGTTATTTTATTTTATTTTTACTTCTGTTTTGCTATTGCATTGGTGTTACATCGATGAAACCTGTACTGTACTGACTGTTATTTCACGACAAAAAAAACAAAACAAAAACAAAAAAAGCAAACAAACATTGAGCCGATTACCTACAATGTTCAGTTGTTGGTTGTATTGACAAGTGGCTGAACGGAACAGAGCAGCATGATAAACAACCTGGACAGGGGTGAGGCCTGAAGTGGCTCATTTGCATTTAAAGGGCCAGCGCTCAGAATTACCTTTCTGGTGTCATTATTTAGAAATAGGGTTGAAGATGGACCTGTGGAGTTGAATTAATGAAGAATTCAGACCCAAGCAGAACATTTACAGTTTATGTAGACCACAGGGAAATGTTTGAAAATGAAGAATTCCATTTTTAAAAAAAGCTGAATTTCACTACTTTAAGTCCAGGATGTTGAGCTAATGGCATGACATGTTTAATAGACTTTAATTTTTCTGTTTCATTGTTTTGTTACTCTGTGGAGCTATTATGAGCTTTGTCCTTAATATGGACAAATTAGACGAGTTTGTAGTGAATATAACTTTATGCAATTATTATACGTGCAACTGATGTTATATTCCGATTAAATACAACATTGCAGAAATAATGTATAAAGCGCAGGAACATGCTGTGCTGCTATCAAATTATTAAAGAACTGTTGGCAAAGGCAGACAGCAAATATTATCCAAAAGAATAAAAGTCAGAACAATTAAGTCCTCCTCCACTCAAAAACAAGCACTGGCTCTTCTCATGTTCCTTCCCTCTGATCTGAGTGTGACTGTAGAATCTCTCCATCTGTTTCTCTTTACTCAACGAAAATTTCTAGCCCTTGTTACACATCCAATTCAAGGTGGGAATTTTTTTATTTATTTATTTATTTATTTATTTTTTTTTTTTGCGGTGCCTTTACCCTGCCTCACCTCTTTATAAAAGGTGTGAACACAGAATGGGGGGCATTGTTGTTCCGCTTTTAAGCCAGGAGCTGAAGGAAGTCACAGAGCCAAATCGACATCCGTGGAAAAAGCAGAGCTGGCCTTACAGGACCGGGGTCTGCTGTTTGTGTATGTGTATGTGTGCATGTGTATGATCCCCCACGGGTGCAATCCACAAACTCTGAAGAAACTGATTTTGTTGAAAATGTCTGTTTTGTGGGAGCACTGAGGTCTGGGAGGTTCCAAACCACATGCTGTTAGCATCACTGGTATGCTTATTTGTTGTGCAATGTACAGTGGCATTACACTGTAAAAAAAAAAAAAAAAAAATCCTGTTGTTTTTAAGGGGAAAAACAGGCAGCTGTGGTTACCAGAACAATACTGTAAAAAAACACATCAAACCGTAAACATATTTACAGATTAACATGTAGATTTTTACATTTAAAACGTGAATATTTAACATTGGATTTTGGTGATATTTACATCATTGTTACACTAAAATGAATAAGTTTGCTGAGGAAATTTAACATTTTAAACATGTGAATTCAACACTGGATTTCTGTGATATTTACATGTTTAAAATGCTAAATTGACTTTTTTCATTACTTTTAATTTTTTTCTTTTTAAAAAGTATGAAAATAGGCTAGGGTCGGTTCTAGCCTGTCATATTAGGGTGGGCTGGATGAAATAACAGGTGGGCAACTTGGTTGGTATGTACAGATGATAGCGAAGCCGAACAGAGACCTGAAGGCTGACAATTTGAACTGCAGTCCTGACGGCACCGAAAAGAAGTAATTAATATAATTTAATTTAGTGACAGAGATCCTTTGCCCCTCACTTGGTTTTCGTCCCCTCCTTGGGTGACGATTGAGAGGCCGTGTGTGTGTGTTTTACTGGCACTGTGTTGCCCAGCGTGTGTGTTTTATGGCATTGCTTTGTTCAGTGTCAGAGATCGATTGGTCTGTATGTGACCCCTGAAATGTGAAAATGATTTTGACATCCTTGATTGTTAATATCTCCCGTGTGATTTTACACTTCACAGATTCATCCCACAAGTCCGATTGGACCCTTTGTCAGGCCGGTTTTGGCCCACAGGCTGTATGTTTGACACCTGTGCTCTAGAGTCTAAGGGTACTTCTGTCAGTTTTCACTTTCTTTTTTAATTCACATTTTTAAAGTGCTTGCAAATAACACAATGCCCAGGTGTATCGGGTTTAATAAAATGTTGACTTTTCTGTATAGTTGAGCCTATTTCTGTCCTAGAACACTGCAGAAAGAGGTTATTCTGAAAGTCTCAAGTCTGATTTGTGAAAATGTTCAAATCTGTTGTGAAAACACACCTTCACTCAAGTGTTTTGGGGCTTGAAATGGGTTTACCACAGTCTTAGCTTCACAAAAGTAGTAGAATGTATGAATAACATAACATGCTGCGCACTTTTAATACCCCTCAGCCAAATATAGTGTAAGATTCTGTTGAAAGTTACTGCTCTATAATTTAGATTAGATTGTCTATGTATAAAACTTACTTCATACATATTTATATTTGAAAGTACTCAGATATTATAACTGCACAAGGCACAAGGCCATTTGACCTTGAAAAAGCAGGTCAAGGTCACCTATTTTTAATAGGTTTCTGCTCCGTGCCAAGATGCATCCACAGTATAAATTTGGTGCAGATATTTCAATACATTCTTCAGTTAATGCGATTATGTCATTGAGTGGACAGACAGACGACAAAACTATTACAATACCCATTCAGTTAGAAGTTAGCCGAGGGGTAAAAATGAAAGGTACATGTTGAAAAACATGTCTAAAATGACTTTGTAATAAAGTTTTTAGACAAATGTTGAGCATAAACATACGTTCACACACTCAAAGGGAAAAAAAACAAAACAAACCAGTCCGACCTCAACAAGCATTACACATTTTAGAGGTGGGTATGTTCTTGCTTTGTCTTCAG
>JAPQRP010000011.1:8209444-8241690 GCA_037367295.1 Apogon hyalosoma
ATCATGTGGATGTGGACAGGGGTCTGGATCAGCACTTATGTTGGTCTAATGTTCTAAAAGTGATGTTCTAATGTTCAAAAACAGGGGTCTCAAGCATGCAGCCCGGGGTCCAAATGTGGCCCTCCAAAGGTTCCAAGCCGGCTCATGGGATGAATATGCAAAGTGCAAAAATTCCCCAGTCAAAGCTGTGGAACTCATGTTAGTTCAGGTTCCACATGCAGACCAGTATGATCTACAGTAAAATAATAGCAGCATAATAACCTACAAAAAATAATGACTCCATATTTTATTCTCGATTTGATGTGAAAAAACAAAAAATAAACAAACAAACAAAATAAAAACATTATGTCTATAAATAATGACAACTTCCAATTTTGTCTTTGTTTTAGTGCAAAAAATAACATTAAATTATGAAATTAAGCACAATTTGAACAATTTTCTGCCTATTACTTAGTGCTTAGTAACTTTGTAGATCTGATCCATAATGCACATGTAGAATTGATAAGTTGAGGCGTAATATTGTTAAAATTGCACTTATTTTTCTTGAGAAATTTTTTTTTTTTAGGTCATTCATATCCTTTTTTGTTCGGATAGTTCATAAAGAAAAGTATTTTCATAATTTAAAGGTTTTTTTTTTTTGCACTAAAACAAAGACAAAAATTTGGACTTGTCATTATTTATAGGTTATTACACTATTTTACTGGTCCGGCCCACTGGAGGTCAAATTGAGCTGAATGTGACCCCAGAAAGAAAATAAGTTTGACACCCCTGTTTCTGAATTAATAATAATAATAATAATAATAATAATAATGATAATGGATTAAACTTCCATAGTGCTTTTCAGGGCTCCCAAAGCGCTTTACATCCATTATTCATTCACTCTCACACTCTGGTGGTGGTAAACTACATTCAATTCATGCCAAACGGCTCCTCTGACCACCACCAAACATTCTTACACATTCATACACCAGTGTGAGTGACACTGGAGGCAAGGTGGGTGAAGTGTCTTGCCCAAGGACACAACGGCACATGACTGGGACAGAGCAGGATTCAAACCACCAACCCTTTGGTTATCAGACACCCCGCTATACCCCCATGACAGAAAATACATGTTCCTTTCACATTGCAATGGTTTTTCTTGTATTTTTTATATACTTCTTGGATTTTTTTTTTTTTTGCTACTAGTGGACAAGGAACCAAATATGGTAACTTCATTGACCTTGATTTTCTACATGACAATAAAAAGAGTTGAAAAATGTCACAAAAGTAATAAAGTCTTGTTATGTCCTCCAATGACACACTAAAGTCGACATTTTGAATTTCAGAGTATTTCTTTGCATGCCCTGTAAAGGGTTAAGAACACTTTATTTCTGAAACGGGGTAGGACAAAGCCCAGCTAATACTGTCCTACCCAGTGGTGTAGTCCAGGGTATACGGCGGTGTACGGAGTATACCTACTTATTTTTCCATCAGTATTGCTTCTAAATCCCTCTGATGCACACCATTCAGTTGTATCTGCAGCCAAATTGCGGATTTTTTCCCCCTAGAATGGTGAAGTCATGACCCGCCCTACTCTGCCTCTAATTGGCCAGTACTCGCTGCCTTCACTGATTAGATTGGTTAACTTTAGGCATGAGGACTGATGAGCCAATCAGGCAGAGTAGGGTGGGTCAAGCCCAGGGAAATATTGCTAACTAGCGCTGGCCACCTCTGGAACCTGATTGGACACTTCAGGTGCCAGTGCCATCCCAGTTGATTGACAGGTCACTGCACGTCTCATTGAAACCAACAACTAAACATTTTAGGTAATCGGCTCGAAGTTTGGACATATTTTCAGTTTTTACTACAACCGTTGCTGCTGGGAAACAGATATGTTGAACTCGGAGAAATGTTCATTGGAAGTCTTGACCTTATTTGTGCAAATGTGATGACATAACTAGTTATAAACGTAACAAATTAAGAAGGAATTAAAACAAGTTGTAGAAATCCTTTTGATTTTTACCAAAATAAATATAAAGATAGCTTTGGAACACCTGAAGAGTTCAAATTCAAACTGTATGAACTATTAGGGTCCAAATACACAAATAAATGAACCAAAGACTAATAAAAGTGGATTTAGCAAAATATGATCCCTTTAAAATTCAGATTAAATTTGAGGGTTATTATAACAGAAACAGAGGCAATGATAGATTTTACTGTTAGTGTTCACTAACTGAACATAAACCCAGTGTGTCCATCCACTGTCATTGATCCAACTCCATGGGTTTTACTGGTGAATCAATGTTTCAGAAGATGAGAGTGTTTCCACATCCACTATGGTACCTCTGAACATCCAAATCTGTCATCTCTGGTGACCATAAAAAGACGACAAACTGGATTTTATACCAATTCTTTCATGGTATTCATAGGTTTAGTTGTTCAGAAGTTATTAAACATTTTAGATCAGCTTTTTAGATCATGCTTTTGGTTGCCAGTGGCTGTTTGGGTCTTTATGGGTTAATGGAATAAAACACAGGTTCACTTCCATTAATTAATCAAAATATAAGAAACAGAGTAAATTTTGTCATCCTGTGTTGAGATAGTCATGTAACACGGACTAAGCAGAAACACATGCTGACAATAGAGCCAAGGGAGTCGGGCGACACCGTTGAAGAAGTGACAAAGAGAGAAAGGAGAGGGGAGGTGGTGTGCCAGAAATAAGCATTCATGCCTCACAAATCATCTTTTCCAGACCTCACACAGTCAAACAGTCAAAGGTAATAATGCAAATATGCTTTTCCCCAGCTTCTCCACAGTCCTCTTCACTACATTAATATTTTCCTAATCTTTTGCAAACAACTCTCATCTCATTTGAAAAGCCGGGCCTCTCCAAAAGCGTGGATGCCAGTTAGTTCAGACTCAGCACTGCAGGACAAGAATGGAAAAAACTGCTGATGCAGTGAAAGGCTCCGGCTCGGGAAACCAAAATTAAAATGCATTTTTAACGGAAGTTTAGAAAACTTAACAAGCACCGTTTCTGATTTCTAGGTAAAAACTGGCAACACAACGGGGTGAGTTTCCAGCTGTTTGTTCAGCGTAAACAACAAAAATGTGCTTCAGAGGAGATGATCCAGTGCAGCATCAGAGGATTATCTTATATTTGAGCGCTCCACAGGTCGTGATTTTGGTTCAGTGATAATCTTTGGTCACTAAAGTTGAATGCAGTCTGCAGTGAGTGAAATGCGTTTAAGCCTGAAATTTACATCTGCGCTTGAAAGATCCACTCAGTTTGTTTTGCATGTTTCTACAAACCATGGATCTTATCGTATCATTCTCTGAAAACCAAAAAATGCTCAGATTAACCCATAAAGACCCACACATCCACCATCTACCAAAATCATCTGCTGATATAAACTGTTTAAACCCTGTTGATCCACTAACAAATGTAAATAACTGGTGTAAAATAGTTTGTCATCTTTTCATATTCATCAGATATGACCCATCTGGACGTTCATAGGCTCTGTAGTTACCATGGAAACACTGTCATCTTCTACAACATTGATTCACCAGTAAAACCCATGGAGTTGGATCAATGACAGTGGATGGACACACTTGGTTTATATTCAGTTAATGATAGATTTTGCTGAAAAAGTACCTTTTCTTCAGTTTTCTGTATTTTTGATATAAAATTCCTCAACTTTACTCTGAGTTTTTAAGAACATCTACATGATTAGTAAATTAAATGTTGGAAAATACCTGATTTTCACTGAAAAAAAAAACAAACCACAAAATACAGAAGAAAATATTACAATAAAGGGTGATAAACCACTTAAGGATGGATAAATATAGAGAAAAATTCATTTGGGAACTGCCACAAATGTCACACTGGGTCCTCATGGGTTAATATTTATAGATCATAAATTGAAGACAAAAGCTGCTCAAGTAACCACTCATTACAATCAAGGTATGGAGAAGAACATCTATGAATATGCAACATAATGGACTTTGAAGTAGACTGGCTACAACACGGGTGTCAAACATACGGCTGGAGGGCTGAAATTGGCTCACCACAGAGTCCAATTTGGCCTATGGGATGAATTTGCTGTTATGACACTAAAACAGACACAAATTCACAGCAGCACATTTACCTGGAATAATGTGTCAGGGCTTAAAGGGTTAAAAGCCAAACCAGGGACACAGTCTGTGAATTACCTACAATGGATACAAGTCCTATATACATTTACATTACATTATGGCTGCATATTTTTTAAATGTAACAATGGTTAAATGTATTGTACCTGTCAAATAAAATGTAAATAATGTGTTTTTCTCATCCCCACATATATCAAGGCAACTTTCTAAAAGGCTGCAGGTTACATTAGTGTATTTTTTTTAAAATTTCCTTTCAGCTAAGGTCAGTCAGCTTAAATTTTCTGGGTCTGTTTTAATCATTTAAATAACAAGTGGTTCCAGGCACAACAAGCCCCGCCCCTCACACATATTGTAGTTTATTTTGGCATCGATCCAGCTGATGTCATCATGTCTATGCATGTGCTGATGTCAGCATATCAATTGCCTCTATATATGTGCCAAGTTTGAAGTAAACTGAAACAAAATTGATGTTTTTATAATTTGAATTATAATAGGCAACAGCCCATTATATGGGAGTTAAAAAAAGATTTTAAAAATTCATAAAAAATTGAACTTTGACCTACTTTTCCCAAAATGTGTCTATTATGGATAACTGGCAATCTATAAACCCAATTTGGTGTGAATTCAGCCAAAAGGTTTGCTGATACAGACGTGAAATTTCACCCATTATAAGTATAAAAAAAAAAAAAAAAAAAAATTGAACTTTGACCTACTTTTCCCAAAATGTGTCTATTTTTGGTCACTGGTAATCTATAAACCCAATTTGGTATGAATTCAACCAACAATTCTGCTACAAGAGTGTTAACAAACAAACAAAGAAACAAACAAACTGAATCAAAACCAAAAACTAGAAAAACACTCATAGAGCGCAGACCTCCGCCAACGCAGATCAGCACCCCCCCCATACCCCCCCAATAATCCACCAAACAAAACAGTATCAACATTTCCTGAAAATGTCATCTAAACCCAGACTCTTACCATTAACCTACTATATGCTGTAGTGATTTAAGATCATCCTTTCTTTTCTTTCTTGAAAGAATTATTCATTGTCGTCTGAATATCTTCAAACCGACATCCTCTCAAGTCAGACGGATGCACATGCTCTTAAGCGATCTTTGTTTTCATTTGCTCCTAAGTGTTCGCTCTTAGCATCAGTGGACACATAAGGAGCCTTTCCTTTTCCGAACAGGTCACATTCCTCTATTCGCAGTAGTACAGAGTGAAAACCTACTTCAGATAAACTGTCACAAAACGTCTAAAGCACCGACTCGATTTGTTCAGAAATCCTCATACTGTCAAATATCACTGAAGGTCATGTGTGTCTATGTGAAAAGTGAAAGATGGTAAAGGTAGATTTTTTTTTTTTTTGTACAACAGAATTACTAATCAGCTGTCTGCTTTTGTTACTACAAAGGTTCAAACAGGCTTTAGATTCTCACTTGTGGAATCACGGCTTTGATATTTGGAAAGAGGTCACGGTAAAAGTCAGAACATTGAAAACATCTGAGCAAATGAATGCGTCACAGTACAAAAATCCAACAATAGTAGTCCTTGGCTTTTTTTGTGTTAGAAAGGTTACCCATGGAATTATTGTATAACACCACATTTTCCCAAAACCTCCTGACTTATTTTCTTTTTTATACCAAAAATTAGGCAAAAAGTCATTTGTAAATTGCAAATTATAGTCAGCGTTGACACATTCCTCACATTCCTCGTGTTTTTCGAATTAATTATAAAAACACTGTTAGAATACACCACAGACTTTCATTTGTATGGCTAACTTCTTCTAATTCAGCAGATAGACAGAAACATTCATTTTCACTGTGAGTTGTGCATAAGAATAATTAATCTCCAATTCTTACCCCACCCCAGGCAAGAGGTACTTGTTTTTGGTTTGGTGGTTTATTTGTTTAACACTTTAGCAGCAAAACTGTTGGTTGAATTCATACCAAATTTGGTTTGAAGATTGCCAGTGACCCAGAATAGATGTGATTACATTTTGGGAAAAATAGGTCAAATTAAACATATTTTATGAATGTTTACCCCCCCACCCCCATTTTCTTATAATGAGTGAAATTTCACATCTGTAGCAACAATACTATTGTTTGAATTCATACCAACTTGGTTTTACAGATTGTCACTGAGCCAAAATAGATGTGATTACATTTTTGGAAAAGTAGGTCAAAGTTAAAATTTTTATGAATTTTTTTAACTCTTTTTTTTTTTCTTCTTCTCCCATTTACTTATAAAGGGTGAAATTTCAAATATCTATAAAAACATCAATTTGTTTAAATTTACTTCAAACTTTCCACCAAATACAGAGGCAGTTGATATGCTGACATCAGCACACGCATAGACATGATGACATCAGCTGGATCGATGCCAAATAAGATACAATACATACGAGGGGCGGGGTTTATTCATGCCTGGAACCACTTGTTCATTCTGCTTTTAGCTCAGGTTTGGTCGACTCCTTTAGCTGCTGAATTAACTTGAAAGAAGATGAACAAACCAAATGCGTTGTGACTGAATAGCCCTTGGCCATAATATGATTATAACGCAGTGTCACTGAATATTGAATGAATGAGTTTAACCATTGAAATCTAGGACTATTTTTTTGGCGACTTCTAAATAAGTTTTCTGTCCTAAGTGATGTATTCCCTTCATTTCACATTTCTCAACGAATATATGGTATTTTACTTTTTTTTCAGATTATGTATTTGTTTGTAAAAGTAAACTCAAGGTTATTATATCAAGAGAGAAAACTGAAGCAAAAGTGACCTTTCAGCAAAAAATGTCATTAACTGTTAATACAAGCGACTACAACCGCTGTCATTTTACAAACTATATGGGTTTTGCTGGTAAATTATTGTTACAGAAGATGACAGTGTTTCCACATTCACTACAGAGCCTCTGAATGTCCCACAGTGACAAATCTGATGCAGCCAAAAAACTGAGAATCTGCATTTTACATGAATTGTTTTACTGTATTGATAGGATTAGTGGATCAGAAGTTATTCAGCATTTTAGGTCAGTAGATGCTCATCACTTCTATAGAAAACTGAACAATTCTAGGATTACATTTGAGAGAAATAATGTAATCAGAACTACCCATAGTTCTGTGCATCTGTTTGCATCCTTGTGAAACGCAGGGGTAAAATCCTACATTTATATCATTACCATGAACAGCAAAGATTTTCTGAGCTGAAAAATTAAAAAAAAAAAAAAAAAAAAAAAAAGAACAGAAAGACATAAAAACTATGTAGACATTCAACCGCTTCGCTCCCAGAAACATCTTTCATATTACATGTGGCCATGTCATCCATTGTGGAGATTAAAAAAAAAAAAGGTTTTGTGCAGTTCCAATTGAACTTCTTCAGTCCTTGAACAGGTAATTTTAGTGAATAGTTATGAGCGAATCTGTTGCTTATTAAAAGTGAACCTGTCCTTGTGCCCTTGGTGGCTCTGCCGCAAGTTGAACATAATTTTGAGGCCAAGCATTCAATGGTCAAAACCTTCTATGAGCACTTAAAGTTCCTCTTCCTTTGCTTTTTATTTGCAAATGTTTGTTATTTTTTATTTAGTGTTGTATTTCTTAGTCTAATGTTTACTGACGACAATACAAAACAGAAGTTTGCATACGGTACATCGGTACATCCAGTATTTGAACACACCAGGCTTTGTATGGTTTGCACTGTATGTTATTCAAGTCCATGGTACAAAAAGATTCTCAAGGTTTGTCTTTGGACAAAAGCTGTTTTTCAAGCTTTCCTCATAGTATTTTGTTACTAGTAAACCTCTATGAATCCAAGTATCTTTGGTGGCCCTAATAGGGTAAATGTGGTTAATGTTTTAGTTGGTGGATCAGTCGTTCTGCCTTGTATAATCCATGCTTTTATCACATCTCGTTCAGACTGCTGCAACACACTGTACGTTGGGCTTAGCCAGACGTCACTTGCTCGACTGCGGCTGGTTCAAAACGCTGCACTGGAAAAAAAATCTAAATCTTACCAAGTGTACAGCACGGTATTCGATTGGAGTTCTAGTAAAAATCAGTTTTAAAAAAAGGGATGAATTCCAACATAATTGTCAAACCTCGAGCCTGAAAATCGCATCCAAACTAAAGTGGGAATACAATAAGCTTGTGAATTTCCCTGAAACTTCAGATTTTCATCAAAAAAGAGCTTTTTTTTCTAGCTTTCTTTCAAACACTGCAAAAATCTAAATCTCACCAAGTGTATTTTTCTCATTTCTAGTCAAAATATCTCATCACACTTAAAATAAGACAGAATCACCTAAAGAGTAACTTTTCAGTCAGATATAAGAACTTACAGTATTTTAGACAGTGGATCTGAAAATCTTATTTCAAAAAATCTTACCAAGATAATTTTCACTTGTTCCACTGGCAGATTTTTTCCGAGCAAAAATATCTTGAATTAAGTAAAAATATGCCAAATATGGTAAGATTTTTTGAAATAAGATTTTCAAGATCTGTTGTCTAAAAATAACTTCTTATATCTCACTGAAAAGTTACTCTGTTTCCATGGTAACTACGGAGCCTCTGAACGTTCAAACGGGTCATATCTGATGACCATGAAAAGATGATCAACTGCATTTTACACCAATTATTTACATGTATTGATAGGATTAGTGGATCAACAGGTATTAAACAGTTTAGATCAGTAGATGGTTTTAGTCGCCAGTGAATGTTTGGGTCTTTATGAGTTAAAACATCCGGTCCTTTGAACATATTCATATTAGTGGAAAGACTGGCGGCTTTCAGATGATTGGTTCTCGATTAATGAAAGTCCAAGGCCACCTTTAGCTTTGGTCATTCAGGTCTTTTCAATTCTTGGAAATTCATAGGCTTGGCTGTTGATTTCTGTAACACCAGAACTGCTAGGTGGTTTTACCCCCTAGTGTTTTCAAAGGTGTGTAACTGGTGAAATAAAACAGCTCTGAGCTCATGGCTTTTCCTAAAATGAGTTTATTAATCTTCTAGTGAATTATGACGAGTATGGGATGAAAAGAGAAAATATGGTCGTTCATATCTGCAACTGTGACGGTGTCATTTTTACTCATCTGACAATGAGCCGGACCCTGGTTCACTCAACATCCACATCTTTCCCTGTAACTGAGATACATAATAATATTTAATTCCACTATTCACTCCTGTTTTTGCTTTGTTTGACTGTCAAACATCTCTAGATGGAAATGTCTGATTCACTACTCAGACAACTGTTCATGTTCATCATTTCTTTTCTTCTTCTACAATAATTCAATTATTTAAATGTGTTCATTATTTTGTTGATGTTTGTTTCTTTGTTGTATCTTGAATTTTGACATATTTTCTATTTTAGGGAACAATCTGCTTCCTTTGCCCCGAAAAGTATCTTAATACAGCACTTATCATCCAAGATTTATTATGAAATTATACTTACTGTTATTCAGTAATTTAATCATTAAATTATGGAAACTGGTAATTAATTAGCTGTTTGCTGTAGCCTCAGTTCA
The DNA here is from genome assembly GCA_037367295.1 of Apogon hyalosoma. Classification (NCBI taxonomy): domain Eukaryota; kingdom Metazoa; phylum Chordata; class Actinopteri; order Kurtiformes; family Apogonidae; genus Apogon; species Apogon hyalosoma. The sequence continues at coordinate 8,219,090 of JAPQRP010000011.1, forward strand.
GTTATGCATTTTTCAATGAAGGTTAAAGGTATTTAATTTTTTAATCTGTAATAAACAGCCTGAAGCAATAGTTCAATGAATAAATCATACAACCAAATAATAATTGCATCAAATATCGCTTATTATATCAAAAATGGATACAAATTGAAAACTCAATTGCTTCAGGAAAAGACCTCTTTGCAGTTGTTGATGTTGATGTAAGGGTAAAATACCCCCGGGTGGTTAATAATAAGGGAATGAGGGTAGTTGTAATTTAAATGTTTTTTCCTCTTCATTATTCATGAATGTAAGTTGTTTTGTTATATATTGCTCTTTCTGGTTAAGTTTATCTTTGTTGTGTCATTTTAGCTTGAATGTGTTTTAGCTTTTGGCCACACTGAAGATAATGTCAGATTCTTATATTGGTAAATGCATTTTCCAAAGAGGTACCAAGAGGTAACTTATTCTATTCCAATTTTTTATATACTTATACCTTGAAGGAGTGATATTTTGCTTTTATTTATTTTTTTTAATGTAAATATGCATTTTAAAACATTTAGTGCTACATTTGTGGCCGTTCCAACAATATTTATTTCCCTCTGTATTTAATCTAATTTGATTTATCACCATTTATTTTAATATTATCCTCTGTATTTTATGTTTTTTTTTCCGTGAAAGTCATATTATTTTAATATATTTAATTCAGCGATCACATAGATGTTCATTAAATGAGTGATTTTTTGCTTTTTTTAAAAATGGAATTACACATTTTAAAACATTTCCCTGTGCTCTACATAAACTGTAAATCCTCTGCTTGGGTCTGAATACTTCATTAATTCAACTCCACAGGTCCATCTTCAACCCTGTTTCTGAATAATGACACCAGAAAGGTTGTTTTGAGCGCTGGCCCTTTAAATGCACATGAGTCACATCAGGCCCCGCCCCCTCCAGGTTGTTGGCTGTGCTGCTCTGTCCCGTTCAACCAACAACTGAACATTGTAGGTAATCGGCTCAAAGTTTGACATATTTTCAGTTTTTACTACAACCGCTGCTGCTGATAAACAATTATGTCGTACTTGGAGAAATGTTCGTCGGAAGTCTTGACCTTATATGGGCAAATGTCGTGACGTAACTAGTTATAAACGTAACAAATTAAGCAGGAATTGAAACGTGTTGTAGAAATCCACTCAATTTTTGCCAAAAGATAGCTTTGCAGCACCTGGAGGGTTCAAATTCAAAGTGTATGAACTATTAGGATCCAAATACACAAATAAATGAACCAAAGACGAACAAAAGTGGGTTTAGCTAAATATGAGCCCTTTAAATTCTTGTGGCTTTCAGTGTGGACGGTAAAGTAAGATTTCCATTGTATAGGGAAACCTGTTTCTTTACTGCACACATGACAAAAAATGCTTGAATCTTGAATCTGGGTGTTCTAATTTTCTCTAACCAGCTCCATAGATGGAGCATTAACACCATCGTCATGTTAGCATTAGACACTGAGCTGAAATGACTGCTTTACCTGCAGTATGGCACAGCTACCGACATAGCTGTTAACTGCTCCCACTGTCATTGTGGAGTGATTTTGCCTCCATAGTTGAGTTATCCATATATGATCCTTTTTAAAAATGTAGTTTTAGTTCCTGAAGTTAGTTTGGAACAGTTTTATTTGCAGAATGCAAAACTGAAGAATCAATAGGTCAGAAGTCACAGACTATAAAATGAAACTTAACTAAGGCCTATGGGAAAAACTGTACAAACCAACAGGGCTTTCTGCAGAGACATATAAACCCACAGATTCAACTGCATTATTTCTTAAGTATACATATATGTATGAGCACTAAGAACATATGCAGATGGATGAGCCTCCTGGACAGCGTCAGTACTTTTCCAATATCCTCCTAGTGTGTGGAAGTCCACTGGAGAGACTAACATTCTTCTTTTATTTGGTGTTTTGATAACACTGGTGTAGAATCCTCTAAAACTGTCCTGCCTGTATGCCTGTTCATTGGTGTTTCACTACTTGTGGGGTTTTTGGGAAGGATAAAGCTGCTAATCTTATAAAGTTTACTTCATATCAACAAACCCCACAAACAGCCTTTTTTTTTTTTTTTTTTTTTTTAAGGCAGACACTTTGACATGTCTACGGCTGGAAAAAACACAGGTGTTTCAGATAACATTAATACAGCTTCTCTTCCTTTCAAGCTGTTTTCAGACCGGTATAGTGGAACTGATGCATGATGGGATAGGTTTTGGGAGAAAAACCGCATGTCTGCAAGTGAATGTACAAGCGGCAATAAAGATGCCACAGAACTCTCAAAAGATGGTTTTTATTTAATGCAACACAGAACATTACAACTCAGTTTCTCAGCCATTTTCCACTCATGTTTTGTTGGTTTGTTTATTTCTCCACTTATGACCCAGACTGACCAGGTAACATCCACTCATGTCGTCACAGTTCCCTTAGAAAAATCTAATTTTACGTGGCGCCCATTGGGAATCAAATTTTCGGTTCCTGAACGTTGATTTTTGGTGTGAACACGTTGGCTGATTCGAGATTAGGTGCGGGAACCGGCATCTGCGCGGTTCTATGTCGGCCTGAAAACAGCTTCAGACGTTCCATCAGTTCTTTCCATTTGTACTGAGATGCACAATGCTAAAGCCCTAAGACCAATACACCTAAATGGGGTGCAGTCATTGACTGTATCAGTTACACCTGCTTGCTTTCTACATTAACAAGTTCTGTCGACTTGAAAAAGGCCTGTAGTACAAAACCAACACGGTGTAGCTCATTGCACTTTTGACTGTGGGCTGACTGGCCCACAGCCCAACCATTCCTCCTAAAATTCATTAAAAGGCTTCATTGACTTTCTAAGCAGTTGATTGCTTCTTTCTGTCAAACACTGCATAAACAGGAAGAATCTATACATTTTTCAAAGACTATTTCCAGCAGTACATTAATCCACTAGTAAATAGCCTATTCATTGGGCAGGATCTGGGTATGAAGTACAAGGGAACCAGGAGGACTTTGGCTCCTCTTAATAAGACAACGGATCTGAAGAAATAAATGATTTGTGAAATTTTGGGGGGAGTCTCCAAATATTGCAGCTGTGTCAACAATTCCTATTTTCTAGTGTCTTCATCGTGGATCAAGGCGGACATTAGGTATTATTGATGTTTAATGCATGTATGAGTCATCACTAATTAACTTTCTTATTGTTATCATTATTATTATTGCCAGGATGGAGGATATTCTTTCCTTCATCATACCATGATAATATCATAGTCTTCACTCATTAAATGAAAGTAACAATTCTTCTTGATGACACCTACAGTAAAAGAAAAAAAAAAGAAAAGAAAGTTCTACCCCACTCAATCTACAAAACAAGAAGAAAAGAAGTCAAAATATCATATGAGCCAGATGCAGATTATTATATTCCTGAACAGAGTGTTGGGGATATTATGTTTTTGGTGTTACCGCCGCCGCCGCTGGCCTCACCGCCACCGGATATCCTTCGTGTTATCGCAATAACTTGAAAGATATCCCATTTAGAAATTCCATGTTTTCCATATCAATGAATATCATGGAGAGGAAGAACTGATTTGATTTTGGACGATTTAACATTTCCAGATTGCCCACAAGGGGCCGCTCAAAAGCTTAAAATCACTAAACACTTTTTTGTTCATATCTCTGGAACTATTTGTCTGATTGACTTCAAATCAAGTGCAAATGAAAGGTCATGACCTGGGGATGCCTCACGCCATGACATCATTAAGGGTTGGGGGCGTTCGGGGATATACCCCTAGCTGTCGCTTCCGACGGCGTAAGCCTAGTTTGAGTTTGTATTTGTGCAATTGGTAGAATTTACCACAATTTGCAGTGCAAAACTAATAGTATCAGGGTGCAGCTGTGGTATCTTCATGGAAGTACATCTGGGAGTGTTGTGAACAGCCTCTTTTAGAGTTTGAGGACTACTTGCTATGTGATACTGCTGATGCAACTGTGAGTACTGTAATTTTTGGTCTATAAGGCGCTACTTTTTTCACACACTATGAGTCCGCAGTTCAAACAATGACGTGACTAATTTATGTTTCATGGGCTAACGGTCGATCCGACTGTCGAAGAAGGAAATAGAGGTGCTGCACGTAAGCTTGGCATCAATGAATCCATGGTGAGACGTTGGAGACGGCAGCGTGAAGCGTGGGTGCGGCTTATAGTCAGGTGCGGCCAATAGTCTGGAAAGTATGGTACAAAACAAGACATCAGTGCAGCTGATTCTGCAAAATCCTTCAAACAATCAGTGATGCTTGAACAACATAATCTGAAAATAGAGATATTAATAAAACACGTCAGATCTGCCAACATTAATAACTGAGCCTTTTTTTTCATCTAATTAACATGTGTTGTAGTTGCACAACACAAGAGAAGCAAAGGAAGTGAAATACACAAATTTCAGTTTGCACTTGTGAAGACCTGTAAGCGTTAATTAAATACAATTTGAAACTTATTGCTCTCTGTGGTTTTGATTATGGACTAAACTGTGGAAAAGACACTAAGCTTAATGGGTATGTTTGTGTTAGCAGACTATTAGCACCAAATAGTACTGTTGGTAAATAGGTCCTGAAGGTGGTGGCAGATTGCAGGTGCAAATTCTTTGCTATTAGCAATTGCAATTCATTCTTTGTGTATTTGGCTATATTTCTACATTCAGGGTAAGAAACAAAACATACTACAAGTTTTAATCGCTGATGTGTTTTTAGTAGAGACAAAGGATCAAGAAATTACACATTAAGTTGCAATACATACTCATCAACATGTCATAGAATAGCTTTTGCTTAACATTATTTGTGTAATTTTAATGTAATTAGGTGACATTAAGTATAAAAAAGAGTTTAATTTGCAACTTGTGCATTTGATATTTGTAAAAACAGAGTGAGTTCCACATCACATCAATGTACAGCCTTATAATTATAGTGCACTTCATTCCAGTAGTAACAACACTGAAATAAGATAAGTAAGTAAGAACAAGTGTGCAGTAGGTGATACTGACAGTGTGTGGTAAGTGACATATAAATGCATATGCATGTAAATAATACCCAAATGTGGCTAATAAAATGCGCAGTTTCTAAAATATGCATTGCCAACACAACATAGTGTAGAGTGGGAATGAAAGACAGAGACAAATGTGTGAGAAATGATGAGATGGAGAGAGAGAGGTTGAGGTGAGTCTGGTTTAATGAGGGAGGGGGATGGGTTATCAGGTTAGACAGGGACAGAGAGGCATGCTGTAATTACTGACTCCCTTTGCACCAACTTATCTGGTCTCATTAACCACACCACAGGACTTGCCTTGGTGTCCCTGACTGTGTGTACATGGTCTCCTTCTCATTTCCTCCTTTTAATTCTTCCTTCATCCTTTACTCTTTCTGCCCACCAGCAGGCTTCACATCTTGTTGTGTTAATCTTGTTCTCATGCAGAGTCAGCTTCATTAGCAACAGGGGGCGCTCTGCTCGCCGCCAGCCCTCCAGCAGTCATCGTCAGTGACCCGGGCATCGAGACAGTGATGCCCGATGTGTCCCCGAAGCTAAGGGTGCAGTATAACAGTTCAGAGGTCTTACTGACCACAAGCATTATGTTCATTTTCTCCTCTTCACCCTGGCTCTTGACCTCCCCTCTTGTAATTGGCTGTTCAGTGTCCCGCTACAAAACTTGGCTTAGTGAAGTGACACGTTAGTGCTGCTCTCCTTCCAAATAGAATTTTTTTTTTCTGCTCTTGACATGAAGACACTAAGAATAAGAGCAGAACGCCGAGATACAACATTAAACTGGATAAGAGAGCACCATGGCCTTCGGCTTGTTTGGATTCTTGTCTTAGAAATACAGTCAGTCAGTGAGAAAACCACTGTTCAGTTGGTTGAGAACCATGAAGAATTCATAAGCCCAAGCCAACCTTACAATCATATACAGTACAGCATGATGTTACAGTGGTTTATTACTGCTATAATGTGCACTGAAGCAACTTAACCATTGTGTCACGTTGTAAAAGAGTTGACTTATTGAGTCCCTGCCTCCATAAACTCATTGTAGTTTGTCAAACTTGCCTTAGTTCATTATAATAGTATACTGTATGTTCTAACAGATGAAGTACTGCTAGCAGCTAAAACTTGCATTAAGTAGAACAATGTTTGATTTTTTGCATCCTTAGCAGTTGTGCAGCAGATGTACTAGACATGAAAATGGTCACGGATATGCTGCTAATATGACCACAACACGTTTTCAGGCATAATGTCTTTTGTACATCGTCTTACTTAACCTTAGATACAGTATTTTATAGAAGCACTGTAACTTTTCCCTCTGTACTACACTGTCTTGTACTGGTTTTGTTTTTACAAATGTGTCTGTCGCAATTAAATATAGTGGTTGACCTTGCTGACTAATGTATATGGAGCAGACAAAAGAAAACAAATGTTACATGAGATGTTTAATGTTTTTGCAACAACTTTTGCAGACCATGCAGTAGAATGACTGCATGGTTGACTGTACAGCTTCAGATCTGCATTTTATTCATTTGGTAGCATTAGAAGGAACAATGTTTCATGCTAAACCTCGAAATCTTATTTTACTAGACACTGGTCACGTTTATCTACAAAAGAAGAAAAATCAGGGGCTCATTGAAGGTCACAGCCTTCATAGTCTAAGGACCAAGGATGTTTGCAGAATGTCTTCACTGACAGTCTTATTTGTAAAGTCACTGGACTTTGGCCAAATCAGTTGACTGACTAACCAAATATTAATATTGTCAGAGTCACGCTGTTAAATATGCTCAAAACATGATTTTTTCTTCCCATTGTTGTGGGTCAACACCAAAAAAGATTTGTTGTTGACTCTAAGTAAGTGGTTACTGTGGAAAAAAAAAACAAAAAAAACTGTCCAACATAGAGATCTTTGTACTATTTGCTCTTTTTGCATTAAAATAAAAATGTTAAACATTTCACACTGTACTCAAACCAACAAAATAAGTATACTGTTTTGAGTCATATGTTGTGAATCCCCCTCCTCCTCCTCCTCCCCACTTTCTCAGTGCATGTAAATGAGGTCAGCCAATCCAGTCACAGTGATGACATGGATCAGTTGAAGGGGGTTCTCGACCCTGCTAGTGAGCGGGATCTCGGCAGTGCAGCTTGGCATGGTCACCCCCTGCTGCGAGGCTGGAGTGGAAAAATATGTCAACAGCCAAAACAAGCCAACCTGCACGGGTGGAAAGGCTTTATTAGAGATTAGGCTATTTCGTGACCACATGGAGGAACGTTCCCAGTTGCGACTGCACAGTGACAAGCAATGGCTGAGCAGTCGAAATACGTGTGCTCAGATAGAGTGCATCGGTCTGTCACTTGTCACCACATAACACAAATACTACGATGACATCAATGTGCTGGGACTACTCAGTGACAATAACTCTATCAGCCCTCACTCAGTTTCTCACTTCACACTTTGGTGCTCTGACAAATGCCTCCAGCTCATAAAAGAAACTTACTTGAGTAGGTAAGTCATTTTAATGACCTTTGACTCCAAACACATTCAAACCAAAACACAAAAAACTGATCATCCAGCTGACTTGGACATATATCAAAATATAAACGACAGAGCCTCTGAACATAAGTAATCAAATCAAATAAGCAAAAGTACTCCCTATTGACACTGATGACTCCTGAATCCATTTCCCACACTGCTAACATAGATACAGGATGATACAGGACTAGGAGAAGAGCTTAGCTTAGACATAGGTTTTGTCCCTTTTGCCATTGCAACTTTTGAAAAAGTGACAACAAACCAGTCGGACAAACTATTGTGACTGATGGACTATGGATAATGCTGTTGTCGAAATGTATTCTTCACATGATGTCGACTTCATCTCCCAAAAGTATTTGTCCTGACCTTGATCTACTGCAGGTACTGGGACGGCATGGTGGCATAGTAGTTAGCACTTACACCTTATGGCAAAACGTTCAGATCTAAGCCTTTCTGAGGAGGTTACCTGTTCTTTCTACACTGCATGGGTTTCCTCCAGCTGCTCTGGTTTTCCTGCCATTGAAAACACGTACATATAGGTTAACTCTCCTGTAAGATCTGGAGTTGTTCCCTGAGTGCCTTCAAAGGGAGCTCACTGTGTGCTACATGCTAATGCTACATGCTAATGCTAGGTGTACGTATTAGGATAGGTAAAAATGCTCAGAGCAAATTTCCCTACAGGGACACTGACGTAAGTTAATCTTTTAACTAGTGCTGTCAAACGATTAAAATCTTTAATCAGATTAATCACAGGGTTGCTGTAGATTCATTTAGATTAATCATGATTAGATATTATTCATTTTTAATATATATATTAATCACGTTTCATTTCGCACGAACAAAAATACTCAAGAAAGAAGGGAATATATATGGACTTAACTAGGGCTGCAGCTATCAAGTATTTTAGTATTCGAGTATTCTGCTGAAAATACCTTTGATTATTCGAGTAATTGGATAAAACTTATCTTTGCTTGGTTAAAGAGCAATTATAAATACACAAGAGGAAATAAGGTATTTCACTTAATAATGAAGGACCAATTGTTTTCCTTTTTTTTTTTTTTAGATAATTAACAGTTTTATTTTCTTACATTCATGTTGAGCATACACAACAAAATGTATTTTCTTGTTGTTATTGTTGTATTGTTGTTATTTTCTTGATTAGTAATATTTACAGAGGCAATTGCAAACATAAATAAAAATAAATAAAATTGAATTACTTATAAGAAGTACGAAGGTGAAAGTATCAAAAATATATGGCATTCATACATTTTTAAAAAGGCATTAACATTGCCTTTTTGTTGTGCAACTTAACTTTGGCAGCTATAAGTTTCAGAGTTTACAATTTAGACAGAACAGGAATGCATTGTGGCAAATAAGAGCCAAGAACATTTGAACGGAACTTGGAACGAGTCCATGCATGAACAGTTTTACACATTTCTGTAATATTCAGGAGAATCGAAGCAATGCCCCCCACACACACACACACACACACACACGCACACACACACACACACACACACACAAACAGACATCCAGTTAATTGATGATTCGCTTCATTTTTGCAAAAAGTACTTAGATTTTGCCAAAATTAGGCTGTGACAAGGTAAGAGAAATCTTTCATCGAGCCGTGCTCCACTGTGTCGTTGCTTTTGGAACATTAACTGTGTAAATCACAGGTGCACGGCTCGCTGCCCAAATCTATGCTTGTCACAATCGTAATAAACAGCCACACATTCGACAGGAGCTGTAATTAACACAAACCTAGCCGTCTGCAGGGCTAACATTATGTTAGTAAGGTACATTAACGTTAATCTCACTGATTTGCGCTACGTTAATTTTATTTGATCTCGGGTCCTCTGCTCCATTCTGTTTGTCTTCGTAGATGTGTGGCTGTGGTTTGGAAGGGCCGAATTACTACGGCTACATGTACCAGTGTTCACCTGCTGTTCAGTCTGAAACGCTTCCACACTTTTGACATTTTCTGTCTTTTTTTATTGTGTTTTTTTGTCTTTCGTCATCATTGTTGTATTCACTCTTCCATCTTCCTTTGCATGAGTGACGTAAGCGCCTTGTGCCACATTAAGTAGCCCATGCGAAATGCCGTGCTTTGAGCTTTACTATTAAATACTTGATTCCTCGAGGCAGAGAAAATTCCTCGATCATGTTTCGTAATCGATGCACTCGAATTACTCGAGGAATCGTTTCACTCCTACAATTAACGTGTTTATTGCAAGCTGGGTGACATGTTAGCCGAAGTGCCGGCAGAATCCCCGACTAACATATGCTTTACGTTAATGTGGTATTTGAATCTGGAAGTGCTTCAGTGAAAAGAAAACTCCTTCCTGCAGAGTGTGTATAATACTTTATGTCGGTCGACTGTTCCGTCTTATTATTTTTGTCCTCATTTTCCCATCCAGAGGCCAACGTGCTGTTTAGCGTTTTCCATCTTTATGTGTTGGTTCTGCTGCCTGTCGCTACTGGATCAACTGACCACTTGCACATACATGATGGTAACTCTACTTGGACAAACTGCCCAAAATGCGTTGGCAGAGACGTTCAGAGTCATTCTGTGCTGCAGATGTGTTAATTACGTTAAAATTTTGAATCAGATTAATCATAATGATGGATTAATTCGCATTAATGCATTAATTTTGACAGCCCTACTTTTAACCTTCAACCTTTTGGTCATACACTTGGATGTGGTGTTTCTATCATTTTCCAATCTCTACATTTTCTCTGTTCACATGAATCCACACAAACCAGTTTTTTTGTTTTTTTTTTAACAGCACTTTACATTGGGAAGTGTTGTAAAAACCTTAGTCTTTTCACAAATCTCTGCTTTTGTGAGCTAAAAACAGTAAACAAGAGGCTTGTCGTATTGTGTTATGGGATCTCGTGACCGTACCGCTCTTCTCAATTAACTGAAACGAGAGTTGTAAGAAAAACAAAAAAATATAATTGACAGCTTTGTGAGTGAATTTAAGTGCAGATTAAAACTACTGTTGACCCAGCTGCAGTGGGAGGATATGCCCTACTTACGAAGCATTTATTCCAAACTTGAGCAGCAGGGCATTTCAACTCAACAATAGCTGTTGGACTGAATACACTGAAAGTTTAGTACATCGCATCAGTTTGATAGACTCTTCATTGACTTCACTGGCAGAGAAATCGATGAGCTTGACAAAAGTTCCTATTCTTGTGGATTCAGCTGTAGTGGAGACTCTTTTACTCAGATCTCAAAGAAGTACTTGAGCATAAGGAGATGTAGCTTTTACCAATAACTCCCACATGGTTCTATCTGTTTGTAAGATTCTGCTCCTTCCCATATGAAAACCACAAAGGACAAGTTCAGTCTTACCATGACTACCTGAGACCATTTGCTGAAATGAAGGCACTATGTTGTGAAACGAAAAGGTGCATTTCTGGTTTGTAAACATGGGGATGAGATCGAGATTGGTAACTGACAGAGGGAGGATTGGTGAATGGGACCATTTACTGGAAATAGACCAAAACCACTACCACCAGATAGACATACAGAGCAACATTTCTCTCGACTAGAATAATGAGCCCAGCTGAAATGGCCTTTCTGGCTGGGATTTATATTCAGTCAGATCTTACACTCTGTTGTTGTGATGTTAGATGTCCCGCAGCTGTTACTTAAGCTGTAAGTCACGCTAATGATCTATCAGATGTCTTACTTTTCACTGTTGATTTTGTAAACTCCGGGAATGCACCGACTTGATACCGCGGTCTTGTTTTACAGTATTTAGCTGAATTAGCATACACTAAAGTCGGTCAGCGTCGTCGCCTCATTTGGCTCTGTAGTCGCCTTGTTAGCCAAGTTACTCAAAGCCAGTAAACACAGATCTTGTCTCATCATCATGTCTCCCTCTGTTCCCCCTTTTTCCTTCCTTTCTCTGTTGTCCTCCCACTCAGAGATTAAAACACCCACCCTAGCTCCACTCCCGCAGCTTACTCAACTCACAGTGTGTGTGTGTGTTACTTGGGAGGTGGAAATTGGAATGAGGCAAATGGGGAAAGTTGAGAAGGGAGAGGTCAGCACTAGTAGATGAGCAGCTGAGAAGAAACTAAGACTCCCACTGTTTCTCTCTGTTCTGCTAACAGACCAATGCAAATGGCTGCTACTAACTGGCTGCCACCTCTCATTTCTGGAAAGAGACACAAATGAGCTATTGGCTTTTGATAGAAAAGATTGAGAGAGAGAAATGTATGTGTGCGGCTCTGAATGTGGGTAATCTCACACCTCCTTTGAAAAGCAGTATGAGCTTTAGCCCCTCAGCGTGAGGACATTTTGGCTGGCTCTAATTTCTTATCAAGGGAATAGTTCAGGATTAAGACTGAGGTCCTGGTTTGAGAATTGAAGCCAGTGTTACGTGAGGTCGAGCGTGAAGTAAATAATGTTGAAACAGGTCGATGCAACTTCAACGGATGGAATTTTCAGCAAGCAATTAAGTCAGGACATATTTAGGATGCATTCGACTGCCGGCCATATCTTTACAGAAACAAATGTTTGGTTGGATTTCATTTACATTTCTTTATCTCTGATACACGCCAAAGCAACAACCTACAAATTAGGTGCAGAATCTTTGCACAAACCAGAAAACTATTAGAAATATTACAAATAAAGGTGCTGCTGAAACTAATGAAGATATCTGCCAAAACAACTCTTCATTTACAAGCAAAGGTGTAAGTTTCTCCCAGTGCAGGGAAAAAAATGTTGCTGATATCCTGCTTACCTGACATCTCAGCCTTAAGGTGCTTTTAATAATTATCTCAGTATATTGCATATACCCTTAATGATTCCATAAATATCCAAGGTTACATCTTGTGGAATCATTAGCTCCCTGATGAAGATCATGTATAAAGTCATGCCAAGAAAAACAAACTTGAAACTGTGCTGAAATGTGTTTGACAACACCGACGGTCCAAAGCGGCTCAGAACTTTATCCATTAGCGACAGACATTTGTTAGTGAGCATATGTACACAGACACTAAAGACTGAGAGACTCTCAGAGGACTCTTTCAGTATATTATGCCAGAGACATTTAAAGGGAAGAAATCTGAATGCACTTTCCAATGTTTCATGCTTAAATATTACTAATACCATAACTGCATCATTGGTCCAAATCAGGGGATTGAGTGAGAGTTATTAATAGGCTGAATAGTGTAACTATGCCTATAGCCTAATAATACATCAATCCTTGGGGAAATCATGAAGCAGAGGCATGTACGCACATTCCTAGATGAAACAGAATAGGGAATAGTTTAGGTGAAATATTGTCTGAAGACTTTATATCTGTCAGGTTTAGAGGGAAAGAGCAGAGTGACCTTTACTCTAACCCAGTGTTTTTCAACCTTGGGGTTGGGACCCCATGTGGGGTCGCCTGGAATTCAAACAGGGTTGCCTGAAATTTCTAGTAATTGATAAAAATAACAACTTACCAATAAAAAATGTATGATGAGTTGAGAGAGACAGTCACAATACATAAAAGACATGACAAACTGAAGCTGAAACTGAAGCACTGTGGTACTGTTGATCTGTCAAATGTTCGAACTGAAGCACTGTGGTACTGTTTATCTGTCAAATGTTCAAACTGGAGCACTGTGGTACTGTTTAACTGTCAAATGCTCAAACTGAAGCACTGTGGTACTGTTTATCTGTCAAATGCTCATTATGGTCAGTTTCAGATGCTGCAGCTCTTTCATAATTCATAGTTTAGTTCTTGTTTGTTCAGTATTCATTGTCAGTCTTGTAAATCCAAGCTGGACTGACTGTACATATCCTGACCAAGGAAAATCAAATTCTCCCTTTGTGCAGTAATCTACACCTGGCTTTACTGCCTCAATCCATAATAATATACATTATATAGACTAAATGTCGTCTAAAATTAGTATTTATTTGCAACATAGTATAGCAAACTATTACATGATCAAAAGCAAAGTAATTTTGGCAAAAAAATGTCTCCGTTTTGAATGTCGGGGGGGCACCATAAATGTGTGATGTTAAAATGGGGTCAGAGACAAAAAGGTTGGGAACCACTGGTCTAACCTCACAACAACGGTTAAGACCAAAACCTCTGTAAACATTACAACCGGAATCTTTTGGAAAATCTAGAAGATCCTCCATATATTCCCCTAGACTTTCCAATAGTAAAAATACAATCTATAATGTAATGTGTACATGACTTTTTGTAATTTTGTTTTGTTAATCTATGGCCTTCAGCCTATATCACAACAAAAATTAATGTTTGATTTTGTTTGTTTTTTGTAAATACACCGTTGCCCATAAAGTTGGAATGATTTTGTTTTCAGATCACATCCTTTTTTTTTTTTTATTCCTATTTATACACATCAGTAATGTGATTTGAGTCCCAGATATGCTTTATCTGTCAGGAATAAATCACATTGTCATAATCATTTCATGTCACTCTGTTTTTCTATATAAAATAGTGTCTAGTAAGTAGTGTAAAATTCCTTTTTTTTCTCTTGCTATCCAAGAAAATTTGTGGTCAGTTGAATGCATATGCATGTTAAACATTATTAAATATTGATTCATAGCTGCGTTTGATATGCATGTATTAACACAAGGACACACTGAATGTTTGATGGGTGTGAAAACAATATGAATAATATGAAATTACCTTCACTTTCATTACATCTCAACACAGTTCAACACCTATGGGGCATTATGGACCAGCCAGCAGGGTAGACAGGGCAATCTGTTTTTCATCAAATGTCCTTTGCATTGATATAAAGCACATTCATTTTAAATAACAGGCTTTCAGATTAAGTTGTAATCTACATTACGTTAACTACAACTACAGACAACAGCTTGTTTTAGTCTTTATGTCTCTCTGTCCATCTGGGACAAATAATATCACCCTGTTTTTGATTTTAATCAAAACACTAAAGCAGGGAATATTTTTTGTAGACTTTCATTTCATCCACAGACATGTAAAATCAATGGCACCTTGCTATCACAAAAATGAGTTTGTATAACTGGTAAAACCCTCAAAAACCAGTCAACTGACTATTTTCATGCTGCCGGTACCTTACTTTTTTCTTGTCAGATTCATTTGGTGTCTGAAAATGGGGAATAATATATTCTCCTTGAATACCCCTCAAATCACCTTGCTCTCGTTTCAGGGTCTGTTCACGTATCAGCATCTGGAACTTCAAAATGCATCATAGCACTGGACTGGAAAAATAGGTTAAACATAGCATGTACCCTTGGGCATACTGTGTCCACCACTAATACTTTAAATACTATAAGTACATGTGGCTACTGCAGTCTTTTGACACAAGAATGAATGTCAATTGTCCTCTTTGGCAATAAAAAACAAAAGCCAGATGTTAGTGAAAAGGGTGTAACGCAGTTTATACAGTTTTTTGTCCTTCAACTGCCACCCAACTGTGGAGATTTTACCGCAGTTTTATTTGTTTCTTTTGTGTCCTCCACAAACACCTTGTATTCCACTGAGGTTTACCGGATGTAAATGAGACTACAGCGTATTTCCAAACACCCAGGAAGTTTCCGAAACTATTAAAAATGGCTTTTGTCACAGGAAGCAGGCTTTTATATAACATGCTATGCGGCTGCTGTTGTTGTCTCGGATAGAGGAGGAAGGGGGGAGACTTGCTCTAGTTTTTAGCTGATAGAAAAAAAAAAGGGACACAGAATAAAATGCACAAATGAATCCACATGCACATGCATATTGGAACGCCGACCGTCTTATATAAGTATTTACTAAGCCTTTCTGGTTAAGTCATGCTATTGACGGGTGAGGTCTATTGACAGGGTCTATTGATGTGTTAGAGCTCCTGCAGGTCCACAATAGCAGTGACTCCAGAGTAATCTCACAGGCACACACAGACCACACCAACAGGATTACGAGTTAATGAACTTCTTTTGTGGTAACACTGGGCGGCACACACATACACACAGAGTATTGAAGTGACCCGTCTTTCTTCATCTCTCTTTCTTCTAGGAGTCACTGGTGGTTTATCGGTTTCAGCTCTCATTAATCAGTGCACATCGGCTCAGCGTATTAATGACGAAGGACCTGTCTGACAGAACGAAAAACAACAAATTATTGTAACACTGCAACAAACACAGGTCAGAGCCAAATCTTCTGCAAGCCTGTAGGCCCTGTTCCATTGTGTCATTAAGCCACCCATAAATCAATACTATTATCCTGTCTGTGTTTATTAGCTGATATAAATCCATACTCATTTCTCTCTGCTGCTAGCAACTCCATCATTATTCAGACGGTGACACAGTAGATAGCGAATCCGGGCTCGTACTGTAACTTCAGTACAATGTTAATGAGGTTAAGATAGCATTCAGATGAAATTTCAAATAGGCAGGTAGGGAACGGCAGCCTTTTTCGCGAATCCCTTGCCTCAGCTTGTCAGAAAATATTTTGATTTATAAACGAGTCTCCGACATAAAAAGTAAGCAGATTTAACGACATTAATTTAGTGGAGGCGTGCATTAAAACCAAAAGAAAGGAAGAGCAAAAGAGGAACCCGGCACCAAGAGCAGCACATGACTGTAAAACAGCAAACACAAAGCAGTTCACTTCTCAATAGTTGCCACTGGCCTGGAAAATATGTGTGGAAGACTCTTCGCATACTGATCAGATCAATGAACTGAAATATCACTGGTCAACAATGATTTTGCCACGAGGAGAGAAAATTCCCAATATAGCCTACAATTAACCTAAATCAGACACTTTCAGTCCGACCTCCGAAATCAGATTCTGAGTTTTGCACAAATTGATTGAACTCCATCCACAGCATATCACGCCAGCGGTTTAGTTCTGTAAATTCTAAATGATCAAAGTGCTGATGATTTCAATACATGCTGTCCAATTTGATGCAAAATAACAAGCTGGAATTGTCGGCGCAATCCAAATGTGAGAGCTAATTGGTGCTCAGATCTGTAGAATTAACAACTTTAGATTCATTTGTCTGAGAGGTACAACATTTTCTGGGTGACCATAGAGCCCGATAAGCATACGGCAACGGAAAAAATAAAGCTTTTGGACACCATTAAAATTTTACACAATCTTAAATATTATTGGGAGACACGGTGGTGCAGTGGATAGCACTCGTGCCTCAGAGCAATAAGGTCCTAGGTTCGACCTTTCTGCCTTTCTGTGTGGAGTTTGCATGTTTTCCCCGTGTCTGTGTGGGTTCTCTCCGGGTACTCCGGCTTCCTCCCACCATCCAAAGACATGCACTGATAGGTTAATGGGTTAATCTAAATTGCCCATAGGTGTGAATGTGAGAGTGATTATTTGTCTCTATATATCAGCCTTGCGATGAACTGGCGACATGTCCAGGGTGTACCCCTCCTTCGCCATAAGTAGCTGGGAAAGGCTCCAGTGACCCCCGTGACCCTAGTGAGGATAAAGCAGGTTCAGAAAATGAATGAATGAATAAAAATTATATAAAATACTTGTTGGAAAGTCTTTTTTGTATTTCTACAAGTACGACTGAATCAGAAAAACAAATACTTTCTCTTGTTTATTGTTAACAAGAAAAATGGGGTGTCCAAAATTTGTTTCCGCCACTTGTATGAACAGATAGATTGCAAAGTCCCTCAAAACTCATTTCACTCACACTTTAATTCCCTTCCACCCAATTTAGGTGATGTGATGAGCACAGTGAAGGATTTAATTACAATATTTTTGAAATGGAAACCAGGAACCAAGAAGCTTCAACCCAAAAATGATAGTGATTACAGTTGGAAGCTGTCCCAACGCACTAGCATAACAACAAAAGCATTTCTCAGAAAAACTGATGGGCTCGGCTACTGTTTATTCTTTACCGGGCTTGTTAAATTTGACCAATTTGGCACATATTATGTTCAGGTTGTGAGTACAAAATAAAAGATATTGGCAGGAGATTAGAAATTAGTTGTTTGTTTTTTAGTAAGTTTCTTACTCAAAATATTGATGTGGTGGAGAATTCTAATTTCAGTCTTGGAATCACGATGGATGATTTAGTCAAGATTATGTTCTTCTTCTTGTATCATTGCATTCTGTTCCAAGTTAAACAAAACTCACTACACATTTCACAGTATAGTTTTACTGTGCATAGCAATGCTCTCAGGGCTTTACCACTAATCCTGCAAAACCCAAATCCATCCAGGAAATCAAAATACAGAAGTTAGGATTTCTTCCTGTTTTATTATTACATATTGTTGTCCTTTATGATGGTGAATGTAGAGTGAAAAAAGAAAGACAGGGAAGAGAGGGGATACAGCTAATGGCCAGGTCTGCAATCAAACCCAAGCCACTGTGGAATAAGCCTTCAGTCAGTTTTGGATATACCCTACCTTGTGAGCCTCAAAAGTTACCATTTATAATTGCATTTTACAGAACAACTCATGATCCCACCGTGCAACTAGTCAGTTAGATTTGAGAGTCATTAGCTTCAATCAGGCTGACGACTCCTGGAAGGAATCCCACTGGGAAATAACCAGTTGTCCTGGAAAATAATCCACAGAGGCAGCTTCAAGAGATGACAACTCCTGGCTTCCCACTGGTACAATGATGCAAATGTCAAGTGCAATTGGATGCATAAAGGAGCAAGTGATGTTTTCTCTTTTAAAAACCAACTGTCTCTGGCATCTCTGCACCATAGTGCTACTGTTCAGGTGGGCTAATTCAGTTTGGACATTTGTGGAGAGTGGATCACTGTGGGTGGAAACGTGGTGTTGAGGCAGTGACATCCGTTACAGTGGGTGATCTTGATTGACTTCTTCTCCTTATTCTTTCATTGAGGTTCAGACAGGGACGATAGTTCACAATTTAGCCACTTAATTTGGTTTAAAGCATATTACAATGCAATTTTAGGAACCGTGTAGCCAGGAAAAAAATTTAAATAAATCACAGCAGTCAAATGGCTTGAGAAGTTGGAGGACTGAAGCGATTGAGGAGCTGGGGTTGTCAGGTCTTAAAGTTACATTCAATATATATACATGCACAGCTTAGTCAAGCTACAACCACAGCTCAACTCACACACTTGTTTTATCCCAACACATGCACGGGTGTGTAATCGATTTATTGTTGAATAAATGTTGCCTTGGCTCCGATAGGTGGCGACATGTAATCTTTCCGTTTGTTTACCTACGCCATCACAGACCGCAACAATCATCAATAGCGAGCTAGCAAATTAGCAACCCCGATGCAAACTGGCATGACAGTGGACACTGTTGCAAATTTAACAATAATAATGGATTAGATTTCTATAGTGCTTTTCAAGGCACCCAAAGCACTCTACATTATTACGATGCAATCCATTCTTCATTCGCACTCACATTCACACTCTGGTGGTGGTGAACTGTATTTGGGGGAAGCGTGGCTGCCAATTTGCACCAAACGCTATCATACACTGGTGTGAGTGACACAGGAGGCAAGATGTGTGAAGTGTCTTGCCCAAGGACACAACGGCTCATGACTAGGGCAGAGCGGGATTCGAGCCGCCAACCCTTCAGTTACTGGACGACCCGCTCTACCTCCTGAGTCATGGCCGCCAACACAAATGGCTACCCCAAATTTGTACATAGTGTACTTTTTGTCTGCTCTATTGTTTGTGCAGATGAGATGCATACTGTTTTACTTATGGGTCAGGATTTGGTGCAGGATACCTGGTCCAGTTCTGATCTGGTTCAATAAATGCAGGAGTAGATCAACTTTCAAGCATATTATCTTGGTGTGTTAGTCTGATTATTAAAACTTAGATTTCAGTTGTGTTAACATGTTTTGGTGTACTTTTTAAAGTCCAGTTTTAGTCAGAATAACATAATAATTCTTTTTTTTTTCTAATTAATTAGGCTATTGTTTAAAAAAATGTTAAAGATACAGCCCCTCTTTATCTCTTCGATAAGTATAGACCATGTGTTGAGATAGATGACGTATTATGATTCCATGCCACTGCAGAAAAGTGGAACTATACCATCTGCAGGTAGCTGACATGTTGCTTCTGTGATGATTGATCCTTCTTTCTGTCAATCACCCATTTAGAGAACTGGAGGTGCAGATGGTCTAGTTTGATCTTGACTTCATGAATTCCAATATGCGGAAAAGTTATTATGTAATTTGTTTCTCAATGATGCCAAAAAATGCTCCCTATTGAAGCTTTAATGTACCTGCTATGTCTTGTCCTCTCATCTGTTTTTGGTGTCAAGGCAAGGTTTTGTACAGAATGGAATCTGTGCTTCTTGCAGATGAGCACTGGGCCAATTTACACCTGGGAACTTAGGCGACGAACAAAAGAATGAGGTTATGGATACAAGTTGCTGAAATGAGTTTCATTTATAGAAGGTGGTATGGATCCAACTTACTGAAGCTATAATTGCGGACCCTGGAGTGGAACTGCTACACCTTTTCACAGATAGAAATGAGGCAGGAGTCATTTATCCTTAATCTTTCTGCCTAAGACTCTTGATTTCAGTGCATTGTCTTGAGGAATGACACAATTGACCCTTAACTAAGTCCCTTCCAAAAATAGCCACTGTCCAATCGTACATTAGCGATTATAACAAAGCTGTAAGGAAAAAATGCAGCACATTAAATATATAGGTTTTTTTTATATAGTTGTGTAATGACTTCATTGGATATAAATCAACATAGAGCAAGAAAAAAAAATAGAGACATTTTATGACCACTTATAAATTATACTTATATGCAACTAAATTTTATGAGCAAATATGATTTGTAGGAGGCCTGTCAGCTTTCAGAGCAAGTCAAGGCTGAAATGCTTTGTGAATCAAGCTCATAGATACACACATTTATATATTTATTCACTTAATATGTTGCCAGTGATTAATGTTCCAGGTAAAACATTAATCACCTAATGTTTGAACAATAGGGACCATGTTATTTATTACCAACATACTGACCATTATTGACCACAGACACACATCAACAGGCTATAAATTATATATTATCTGTATTTAAGTTTGAATATGCCTGAAAACTTGTGATAATGTGCCATTATTTTGTGACATTATAGTTTATAGGTCAGGTATTCTCAAGGAAATACTGAGATGTGAAAAAGTAGGTAGGTTTGGAATTTTATTACCCCTTATTAATAATCTTTGTCGAATATTTTAATTTGTTTGATGACCTGAAGCATTTAGGCTAAGTGTGACAAACATACAAAAAAAAAAAAAAAAAAAAAGAAATCAAGAAGGGGCAAACACTTTTTAACAAAACTGTAAAAAAAAAAAAAAAAAAAAAATCTGGATTACTAGTTCTGAAATATTAGACAGACAGGAAAATATGCGTTTGAGGGTTTGTTTCACTTTTGAACTTTGGTGAATTATCAGTTACAAATATAATCGGTTGTTGTAGGGTGAGGCGCTAGCTGACGTTAGCTAGCTTAGCCTAGCACAAAAACATGTCTAAAAGCAAACTTACCCCTTCTGTTATTGTGTGTTTTTTATGTATTAATTATTTTTTACATGGTGTAAAGTATTTATTCAACCTCAAATGACAAACAACTACCCTCAATGAAAGTTATCATATACGTTGTCCATCTATCCCTGTTTGCTAACAACTAACCGCATGGGTACACGAGCTAATGCTAGTTAGCATCTTACTATATGCTTATCAAATTAACCTGATATTATAAAGATAGCTCTTCTCTTCATTTCGTTAATGTGAACGCAGAAGTTTCCACTTCTTTCCTTGGAAATATTTCTCCTACAATACTTAAAACAACATAGCGTGAGATGCTAAGTGCTGAAGTTGTGTCGAAGTTTGAATTGTAATTGTGTGACTTGTTGAAGAGGAGTTTGCATAAGTTACTCGTGTCTGTGCTTTGTATATTCTTGTCATATCAGGCCACGATGTGAATTCAGTTAGCACTATTACGCTCTTCTTACACATCATAAGGTAAATTAGTAGCTAAAACAAAAATAATAACGCAGCCAGCATGTTACTTTGGTGGCTCTGAAACGTGGATATTTCATTTTGTTAAATGCCTGTTGCTTCACCTCCTTCGTCCTCGTGTCTCTGATACACGAGGAGAGGAAAAGATTGAAAGATGTACAAACAGAAATAAGAACAGAGCCGTGTTTTCCCTGCTGTCTGTCTCTACGGCTCCAGGTCCACTCCCTCCTGCCTGCGTTTTTCCCTCCAGCGATCACCTGTTTTCATTTTACCTGCGTCTGATCAGCCTCAGTAAGAAAAGCCTGTCTTCCTCCACTCTCCCCCCATTGGAATATAATGTGTCTTTGTGTCAACAGCTCCAACGTGATTTATCTGCTCACCTGTCTGTTAGCTGTTACCCAGCGTGTTGCCTGGACTGTCACCTGCTCAGCTGGAGGTTCTCTGCTCCGTTACTGAGCCGCCACCTGCTCCTTTTTCTGGTCGGTCTGCCTGTTTACCTGTCTACATGTTTTCACCCGTCTCATGCTTGATCCACCGTCTGGTTTGTCCTCTCAGCTGCACTGACCACCTACCTCCAGTCAGCCTTTTCTTGTTACTTATCTTCTAATGATGTGACTTGTACATTTATAAAAGTCACCTACTGCAAACTTGCTACTTTATCATTAGTATTGCTATTTTTTTGTCACTTTTAGTCACTTTAAAAATTTTGTTTATGTTTTTTTTAACCTTTTTTATTTTTTCTAGTTGATGCATATTGTCTTGTGCTGCTGTACACTTGAATTTCCCCCTTGGAAATCAATGGAGTATATCTTGTCTTGTCTTATCTTATCTTATCTTATCTTATCTTATCTTATCTTGTCTTATGTAACTGAGTCCATGAAAAATCCTCATGTATTTACAAAAACCTAAAGCATTTGGTGTGTTTGAAAGACTCAAAGACTCACAAGATGCACAGGATAAAATAGAATAGAATAGAATAGAATATCTTTATTGACACTGTAACAAGTACAACGGAATTAAAAATGCCATCCAATCTGTGCATCAATTGCAGAATATATAGAACCTGCTAAAAAGTACAAATAAAAACAGCTAAAACTAGAAAAGACCTCCGCCAAGGCCGGCG